>VDFB02332313.1:0-74728 GCA_007258455.2 Sequoia sempervirens
TATCATGAAGCCTACACCAGTTAGTCATAAAGTTGAGGTCAGCCACGTTTGCAGTATGTGACCTGTCCTCACTAGCTTGACAATTGTGGGAGATTCCATCGTTGTTTGGCCCTGTATTCCATTGTCAGTTGTTATTTGGCCTTTGGTTATATCCTCTATCTTTATTTTTATAGCCTTGGTTAGAGGAGTTTTGGCCCTGATAACCCCTTTGGTTGTAATTGTTATGATTTTGATAATTACCCTGATTGTTATTGCTCTGATTAGGATAATTACCTTGATTTTTGGAAGGGTTCAGTCTAAGCTGAGCCATGCCATTTGTAACTTGAGACAGTGTTTTCTTCAAGGTCTCTACCTCATTTGTAAGTTGAACTATCTTTTCACTTTCCACACTCTTAGCAACAGGTGGCTGACCACCATGATTTGGTGTTCCAATTTAGTTATGATGACCATGGGAACTTTGAGAACTTGTGATTGTTGGAAGAGTCGGGGAGTTCCATTAACTTGAAAGAATGGAATAGAGTGGTTGAGTTTGCAATTGAGGACATAGGCGAAATGTGGGAAGGAACATCCCTAGGGCTGGAGTAAGTATTGAATAAAGAGTTTAGATTTCTATGCATCGATGATGCCTATTGAAGGAAAGCGGCCTCCCAAACTTCCTTGTTGAGGAACTAATTTGTTACAACAGCGATGGTTAGATGATAGACTTTAGATAGAGAATCAATATCAGCTAGTTGATAAGTCCTTTGTAGGAACAAGCCAAGCAAGGGGTCTATAACTCTAAAGTAAGCTTGAATGGCACTATTCTCAGCGACTAGATAGGGGTCTTGCAATCTCCTATACATTCGTTGGAACCTGGTATTAAACAAAGGCAAAGGTTCACCTGGCTCCTTCCTGATAGTAGCAAATTGGTGGAACAAAATGGCGGGATCCACGTAGATTCTGAACTGATTAATGAAAGTATTCTCTAAGTTTGTCTAGCTCATAATAGAACATTGAGGGAGATTCAGGTACCAGTTGTACGCCATATCCCCTAAGGAATAAGGAAACAACCTACAAACTACATCATGGTGAGCTATCTAAGCTCTAGTACAAGCATCCTTGAAAGCTTGTATGTGCTCCTCAGTACTCTGTGATTCACCATGAATGTACTTGGGACAAAATTTCTCAGGGTTCTTAGGAATATCATGAAAACCTCCAGGAATAGTCCCCAATGCAGAGGGATTATTCTAAAAGAACACCATTGGTGGTGGTGGTTGAGCTAGCTGATAGATGGGTCGAACCAACTGTGATGACAATTGAGATGAATGTGGTGGTGGATTGATAGATATCCACTGGGGTATTGGTGAAAAGCCTAGTGGAGTGAGCAGAGCTGACAAGGGTGGTATGATGGTTGCCCCAGTTTTGCGAACCTTGTGTCTTGTTGGGGTTTTGAGTTCTATCAAAAGCAATGGATTTTCAGTTGATCGAAGAACTCTGTGGGGCCTTTTTGGTGAGGAAAACCTAGTTTTATCCAGTTTTCCCTTCTAGGCCCTCCTAATGCCAGCTTCTATTGATGGTACAAATAGCATAACAAGAGTTAAACAGAATATTGCTATTTTCTTTCTCCTGAAAAGAGAAAGACAACACATGGATATCTTAGCTCCCAAGGTCTTTGTAGTTGGTTCTCAACTATGCTGATGTTGCTTAGTGGTCAATGTAACAATAATGTTCAAGGGGGGCCTGCTGGTGTTGAGCTTTTGGATTGTTCTAAGACCAAACATGAATTTAAACCTACTCTAATTGGGGTTTTTAAAGAAACATAAAAAGATAGACCAGAGCTTTGGAATAAAAAAGAACAATAATTCATCCAACTTAACCAGATTTGTTACCTCTCAAAATTCCTAACTAAAACTTCCGAGAACAAAATTAACTTGTGATTAACACACAGTTGCATCCATTCACAATGCTGATTTTCACAACAAATTATAAGTTACCACTTTAAACAAAACATAAAATCAAACTTCATTCCTTGAAAGCTTCTCAAATCAAATGATTAACTTAAGACAAATATCATTCTGGAACACAATGTGAAGTAGATTAAGATCTTATTGCTTCTACTGTTAGTGAAACAGATAAGCAATATTTACAAAGCTGACACAATCACTAGTGTATAGAAAATCTATGTCTTCAGACTGTTTCCATCTATACTAGGAGAACTTGGAAAATACATTGCAATCCATGCCGAATCTAACTTCTGACTAAGAAGACAAAAGAAAATCACATTACAAAGAATCAGGATGCAACTCTGTCTCCTCTACCTTCAAAAAATTCCTATTCTTCTAAATCTATCTCTAGACCTGTCTACTCTATTTCTTCTTCTATTTCTGCTAACTTCTAACTTTTTTCTCACTTTACAAAGAGGCAATAATGCCATATATACAGAGTGTACCAAAAAGAATACGTTGGCCCCCTGTTTTAGGGTTTACAAAATATTTGCTTTCAGGAGGGTCAGCTCTCAGATCTTTTGAAGAGAGTTAATGCCGCATTCAATGTGAAGCCTTGCTGTCCATGCTGACGAAAGATTTATGTCCTCAGGAGAAGCCTTTAGATCTTTTGTTACTACAACATTAACTCTCTTGTCTCCGTGTCTATCTTTCAACTCCTTCAAAGGGCTGCCTTGAATGCTCTAAAGCATTTTTCCATTAATACTGATCTGCCCCTTTTCTACCAGTAGACGCCAGCTATTCCTGAGACTTGTGGTTGTTTCTTTCCTTCAACCTTCTTCATGCTCTAGACCCTTCTTTCGTTGATCGTCTTCTAGAAGCATCATCAGGCCTCTCTTAAGATCTGAACATCATCATCTAAGCCGATCCATTGCCTTTAGATCTCAGAAGGAGTCCATGTCATTTGCATCATGTTGATCCCCCATTGGGGTGGTC
This sequence comes from Sequoia sempervirens, assembly GCA_007258455.2. Lineage (NCBI taxonomy): Eukaryota > Viridiplantae > Streptophyta > Pinopsida > Cupressales > Cupressaceae > Sequoia > Sequoia sempervirens. The sequence continues at coordinate 2,919 of VDFB02332313.1, forward strand.
AATCGATCAAACTGTCGCCGGTCCGCCTTCTTAGCTCCTCTTGATTGGTTAAACATATGCCACGCAAGACTCCTGGGTGGTCAAAAGTGCTCCATCTTAAATTGCATGTCGGTGAGACACTAATCATGTCTCCCTGATGCAATTATATCTCTTCTATCAGCTATCGGCGTAACATGTGACAGAGTCGGTGAGACCTTTTAGTGAGCTGTAGAAGTCATATCAAGCCCACAAAAACCCATCGGCAAGACAATTGGTGTCAGTCAGAAGTCACAACGAGCTCCACTGGTCACACCAATATCTTTTTCTATCGCTGAGACCTCGCTTGTCAGCAGGACATCATAGCGAGGCCAAACCTTTCACCCCGAGCTCATTCTGTATCGGCAAGACCCTATCAGGTTAGTGAGACGCTATGGCGATCTCCTCTTTTCTCCCCAAGCTCATTCTTATTTTTTGAGCTCAAGCTTTTTGTTTCAGAAAGACTTCTTCAAATCGGTGGGATGTCACGGCGAGGCTTAGAATCCTTTGGCAAGCTCATTTTTTATGTTGGGGAGACCTCCATTTGTTGGGAAGACCTTGTGGCGATATCACTCTGTTTCGGCGAGACTAGCTCCCTTCACCAAGACCCTACATTGAAGCCACAATTCTTTATGTCGGTGAGACTAAGTCCCCTCGCCAAGACATCTCTACAAGCCTTCCTTTCTCTAGCGAGCACACCCATGTCGGGGAGACCTTGTCATGTTGGGAAGACCTTACCCCGAACTCATGCCCCCTTTCGCCGAGACCCTTCTTTGTGGGTGAGACCTCTCGCCGAGACATACACCCAGTCGGCAAGACTTTATCCCTTCGTCCAGACAATCATGGCGCATATATCTTTCTCCCCGAAGGGACAACCTGTCGATGAGACACCACTTAGTCGCCGAGACCACTGCTTCTTCGCCCAGACTCCCTTCGGTCGATGAGACTTTACACTGACCGAAGCTTCCTTTCGCCGTGCCGAGAGCACTTCGGGGAGACCCTAGCATATCGGCTAGACCTTATGGCGAATACAAAATCCCCCGCCCGATACTACTCCATTTCGTTGAGACTTCTTTCGATCGGTGAGACCTTTTGGCGAATGCTAAACACTCTCACCGAGCCCGCTATGTTACACCGAAGGGCGACCCTTCAGTGAGACCCATGCTAATCGGTCAAACATCCTACCGAAGGAAAAATTATTGCTGATTTCAAACTTTCAGTGGGACCTTCTTTTCTCAGTAGTACTTTCCATGGAGCATATCTTTCTCCCCGAAGACAAACCCTTTTCAACAAGAGTCCACCATGTCAATGAGACCTCTTGCCGACGCTATTCTTTTGTTGCCAAGACCACTCCATCACCCAAACTTCACTGTATCGACAGAACATCACCACGAAAGGGGAACTTTACCCCGAAACCGCTCGGCCTCGGTGAGACCTCACCCCATCAGTGAGACTTCTTGCCGAGAGTAAATCCTTCCCAGCGAGATCCCCTGACAACATCCTCCCTTCATCGAGACTCCGATGGATCGGCAAGAACTCTTGCCAATATTACCTCATGTCGGCGAGACCTTTCGCTGAAGGCATTATCTTTTGGCGATCCCATTTCATTTCGGGGAGACAAGCTTCCTTCGCCAAGACCTCTCGCTGAGTGCAAAATTTCTCCTGGCCCATACCCTATTTCGGCAAGACTCAGCCTTGTCGACGAGACCATTCAGCAAGCCCCAAATGTTACACTGAAGGGAGAATCCCCTTTTGGCGAGACTTTTCTCTTTCAGTCAGACCTCATGCCGAACACAAATCCTCCACCCGATGCCACTTCATTTCACTGTGACCCTGACAGATCGGCGAGACATTACACCGATATTATCTTATGTTGGCGAGACTTCATCCTTTTGCCGAAACCTTATACCGAAGTCTCCCCCTTTCGCTGAGAGCTCATTTTACTTCGGGGAGGCCTTGCTAGGTTGGTGAGAGATTACACCGAAGCCACCTCATTTTGACAAAGGCCTGCTTTAGTTCGGGGAGACTCCACTTAGTTGCTGAGACCGCATAGTGACCAAAATGTCTCAGTGACTCCTTGGATTTTAAATGAATAGAACCTAACTACCAGTCGGCCAGACAATAGGAGGGTCTCAACAACTTTTTCCTTGAGGGGTTTTATGCTGAATGGGACTGAGGCATGCTTTAAAGTTGACTTCCTTGAGAGAGATTTCCAGATGAGTGACTAAATTCTACAAAACAAATGCCTCAGTTAGTCCTTGGAGCATATAATATACATTATTATAAAATAGACTATTGCTTATGATTATTTCATTCAATTTCCAGCAAGAAGAAAACCAATTTAAGCTGAGACAAAACTAGAAGAAAATAGAAGAACTCTGAAGAGTAAAGCAAATAACCAAAGGTAACAAAAGCAAGAGAAAAGGGGGACCCATTTTGTTCTAGAATAAAATGGGTTGGTTATGCAGGGCATAACACAAGTCACGTCATGACCTCGATAAATTTCACCTTCTATATACATGTAATGTAGACTATTTATGTATAGAAACATCATCAACTAAATTCCCATATAGGTTATATAATAGTATTAACCTAAAGATAGGTTTCTCATGTACCAAACAAGACCATGCAAGTATAACAAGAAAATCATATACTCAAATTCATTCCTTTCAGTATAGTAGTCAATACTATTTAACCTTTCCTATAAAAGAAAAAGGTTAGATACTAGCATGCCTATTAAACATTGTACTCCAATTGACTGGCCGGTTCCCTAGCCAAGCCCACTTCTAGAATCAAATTTTTGACTCTTCCTAATTCTCAAACTCTTATCTATAGAATTTATTCACCATAATTCTCACAACTCATCTCACAAATAAACTATCAACTCACATAAGAATACCATATAAAACAAGTAGTAGATTGCAAGTGAATGCGTAATCAAATGAGGAGAACCTCTTCTCTATTTATACAAAAATATGAGCTTTTGTTGCCTTTGAAATAGCTTCTCAAAATGACACATTTCAACTTACTTGATTTGACTCAGTAGAGTAATTGAAAGATGGCATATTTCTAAATTAAGTCTCAATAGAATAACATAGCAGGTAGCTCCATTTATGGACAACAAGAGTGTAATTCAGATATGCAAGGTAAGTAATCACACAGGTCGACTCTTTCTATGCCAACTTCTATTTGACTATTTCATATTTGCACATGCTCTCTAACTAGTAATTGACTTGTAGGTTTAAGAGACTTCTATTGAGTTACTAAGTTCATATCTTGGCACCACTAATTCACCATGTTCCCTATTTTCTGGCTTGTTCTTCCAAAAAATAAATAGTCAATATTTCTAATGATTGCATTTTCACTAAGTTGACTTGGTCTTGATAATGTATTCGACACTTATCAAATGAATTGAGTTCTCTCTAAAGCATTGCTTTATTCTCATGGACAACACGTTGAATTAACTTGCCACCTTCACATAGTGTGCAACACTTCTAATTCATTATGTTTCATTCCTTAGTTATATGCTATGCTCATTCAATGCATTATATGCATATATGCAGCTTTATGCAATGTGATATATTCACTAAACATTTAAACAACACATGGTTTATATTTAACATTGTTTCCAAAGCTTTCAAAACTCTCATGCAACGGTAAACATTAATCATTGCACAATAATATAAAGCACTATATATATTAAATCATTCACTATATATATATATATATATACATTTCTTAATAGCATGAAATGCTTATATGTATATATGTACATATATTTATATATATATTCTTTTTCCAAATAAGTTCATTTAAATAATTCATTCGATATTCAAATGAAGATGACCATGTTATCATTTTCATAACCAATATCATATATATGATATTGGTTATGAAAATGATATCGACATACTCGTATGGACATTCCATTATGTCAATACATGCTTGTATATCAATGTGTATATATATGTATATATGCATATATCTCATATATATTCATTCACTTATACAACCAATCACATATAATCTCCTATTCACTAATTGCCAATTATATATACCAAATGTATATACATAAATATGTGTACGTGATATGTGTCCAACTAACATCTTAATGCATACGATTTGTTCGTGCATGGTACGTGAAAGTATTCCTACTTCCATATAGACATGTATACATTTTCTATGCATGAGTATTGTTTCCACACACACACACACACACACACACACACATAATCATTGATTTATACAAATACAAGATGAAGAACTCAAACTCAATAAAGAGACTTAATCACCTAACCCTAAACCAAGAACACATAAATAAGAACATATACTCTAAACAAAGATCCAATCATGATAATTCTATCCAAAGAAACAACCTATCTCAATCAAGGATGACTACCCAATTATTAGAATAAGTTAATACTATTACCAAAGGCACTTACTAGATTCACGGACTAACCCAACTCAAGTAGACCAAATTGGAATGTGATTGTGTGTGATAGATCAGTTAGGTTCATTAAGGGTTACCAAACCAAATCCTGCTCCTGAGTGATACTTCCCCTCCCTTCCAGAGGTGTGACCCTGTACCTACATCCAACTTGGCATATTTGCAATAGTAGTTAGATGTTCACATGAAATCCACTTTCATCATAAAACATTTGTATATTCATATTGTAATACATATTCTTTCATTGTACTTCATCAATATAAACAAAATTACTCCTTCAAAGAAGTAACAACTTTAATACCTATTTCAGTATTCCATTCCATTATCAAACATATCAAAATCATGATTTTCATTCATCATCTTATTTACCCACGAAGGTAAAAGTAACTTAGTAACAACAAGATGAGGTGTAACATACTTCCCCCCTTGCGAATCATCACCCCTAGTGATTTAAGACACTTAATCATATAGATAAAGTCAATAAGGGTTATACTTTCCATTTTCCAAATTAGGTAGAAAATAAGTATATGCCCATTGAACCTTCCCTCATAGCACAACCCCTTGCAATATTGTCCTTTCTGGACCTTGCACCGAGTGACCTTGCTAACATACAAGGAGTACTTGTGTGCTTCACACATACTTTATCTCTTAAAGAGTTTATTCATGATAATCATATTTTTGCATATGTACATCACAAGTACAATAACACTTGCATTCTATATGACACCTATACCATAGTGATTGGAAAAACATGTTCTTATTGGCTGATAAATTATCCTTAGTATAATCTAAGTAGAAGAGAATTTCGATGCATTACACACTACACCGTGTATCCCATCCTTCCCTTTGGTATTTAAACCTTCAAACAAATGAGAAGTTGAGATTGTCCATCACTTACACATCCACATACCTTAAGTATTTTAGTATGGCTCGTAACTAATATCAATCTTGAACATAACATTTCCCTTATACACCTGTCAATTCCAAGCATAATAATACTGCCTCTTATTTCAAGCTTTGTATCAACAAATTTTCTTTGATCGTTTCAATCTCTTATTCCATTTTGACAGCCTTTCTGATCTAAGGTTAATCATATTCTCTAGCTTACCTAGTTTTATAGAGATTCAACCCTTTTTCTCATATCTTGAACCAAATTTCAATGATAAAGGTTTAATTTTAATATAAATATTCTACAAATCTTCCAATATTTGGTTTATCCCTTATTGCCTAACTAGCTAACTTAAGGTAATAAATTGAGCATTCATTCAATTGAATTCTCATAAGATGATCATGATTTACACAAAACCTAATGTCACTTGTGTGTCCTATTTTGAGATAATCTTCTCAGGAACATTAAGCAACTACTTTAAGATACAATTTGATGTTTTAGGACTGCTTTCATATCAATCAAATTTCCCAATCAAAATTGGTTACCTTGGTTATTCTATCCACTATAACATTATGTCAATTCCATCGAAATAGAAGATCAAAACCACTCAAATAATCTATCACTCCCCTTATGGAATTCCATGGGAGTATACAAATCCACCAAATGATGACATCCCATCATCATCCTTTGGCATTTTGGACATTAATTTGCTACATACCTAGTAGCATTATACTCTATCCCCTTCCAGATTATAGTGGTTCCTCATCTGAAATTTTTTGTTGTTCCCTTTTGAGTGTTTGAATAAGACATCAAGTTATTTCATTCATTCTTTATCTTCCAAAATTTTGGATTCCCTCTTTGTTTCATAATAGTTTGTCATGACTAAGTGAACCATTTTTATGGAATTATGCCATATTCAATTCTCTAAATATAATATTTAAATATTGATGGCGGAGCTAAACTCCTTCCTCAAGTAGGACATCCAGATCTTGGATTTCTTTCATCCTTTAATCTTTTCCCAAAGTTGCAATCCAATTTCCAACTCAATTTATTTCTTTCAATGAGAATCTTTACTAGTTTGAGTAATAATTCTCTTTTGATAATGTTGAATCGATATTATCTTCCAAAAGATACTTAGCTACCAAGCATGTGTGTTCCTTGATAACTTATGATCAAGAATATATAATTCTTCCCTTTCTGATTCCATAGGGAAAAATTCCATGGGAAATAATTTTTCCTTTCATGATTAGGCATATTGCCTTATCCTTTTCTAAGGCATCAATTATAACAATTGATCTTCCAACTCAATTACATATAGAGTTGTTTTGTAAATATTACTTTATCATTGGTCATAAGCCTTGAACTTTCCACTACCATCCACTAGTAGTTTTCCAATTGCTTATCTTTTATCCTTTCCAACCTTTTGTGTTTGTTGAGGACAAAGGCTTAGAGTTGAATCATGAATTACAAAAAAAATCAAAGTTCTTGTAAATATATCAATATATTTTGTTGTATAGAATTACTTTGCTCGAGGAGTCAAGCTTCTCTCCTTCCCCTTAGTGTTTCCACGATATTAGATCAACTCAAGGTTGAACTCTTAGCAAAAAAATTTCTTTCCCGAGTTGATTTATCATTCCTTGTTGTTGGCTTTTGATAGTTGATTGACTATTACTTGCCTTTCGTACCTTTCATGGTATGCCTTGAATATACTTATACCCAAAATTGGATTCATTATCACCTTCTAATTTCTCAGAATCAATAGTTGGATCACGATCCGATTGTGGACATTTTTAAGTGAAAATTGAAGTGTCTCATTTTCTCGAGAATTTGCACCATCGAGAAAGATCTCACCGGCGTCACGATTCCAGCAGCTTCGAGCGGAGCAAAAAGAGTCCGTTTGTGGTACAGAAGTTATGGCAGTCAAACCTTTGGTCAGGGATCCCGGGGGCATCTAGAAGGTGAAAAAATGATTGTTTCAAAAATTGACAGAAGTAGTGTCAAGTCGTAGAGCTTGTCAAGACGATTCCGGCAACGTTCGTTTCGTCGAAATCCGACATCGGACGCGAGAGTTATCAGCGGTCAAAGTTGCAGGTTGACTTGATGGACAGAGGGTACACTGATGACGTCATCATCCGTACAGATGACGTCAGCATGGTACGGTCCAATCGTAGAGTGACACGTGGCAGTTCATTACATCTGATCAAAGGCGTGGCGTGGTCACAGGTACTCCGGTCGGCGGACATTTAGCCGGCAAATGCGGTGTTAGTGGCATGAGTAAGCGGTATAGTCGGCGGCAATTGTGAGCAGTTGGCGATGGCGTGTTGTCGGCGGGAAAAATCAATGCGGACCGCGTGGCAGTCGTATGTCTTCGAGTTGGCATCAACGCTCCCGGCATCCTAGTCGGTTTTGGCGGTGTGAGGTCGCCACGTGGCACCGGCTCAGCTCAACACGTGGCCTTTCATTCCTTCATCGGCGTCGGCATATGTTATATTGTTGAGGAAAAAGTTTGGTAGCGGCCGGTATGGGATTCGAACTCCCAACCGCCCGCGAGCTAGATTTTCGGCTTGCCATTACACCACAACGTCAGCCTCTAAACTATAATTGGCAGTGTTTTGTTTTGTTTAAGGTTTTGCGGGTTCGTTTTAAAACAAACAACGGCCGGTGGGTTTGAACCCCGAACCGGCTGGTAAACAAAATCTCTACACACCGTTGAGCCACTCGACTGTTTCAAAATATGGGTGGCTCGGTTTGTTTTTGTTATGTAGTTCAAGCCGAATGCCTTTTAATTTAAAACAAACCCCCTATAAATATAAAACAAATAACCTATTATAAAAAATGTAATCTCCCAAAAATCAAAAGCCCGATGGGAAAACAATATCGAAGGGCTTAAATATTTTGTTAGGGGATTATTAGGGATATTATAAGATTTTTATAAGGGATTTAATAGGGATTATTATGTAAATATGGGGGATTTGTAAAAGATTTTTATGTATTTCGGAGAGATAAGGAGATTTGAGGAATATTTTGCAAATCAATTGGTTAAAGGCCAAATTGAGCAAATTCTTTGTATAAAAAGGAGGCTTGAGGTGAGGGTTGGCATCAAGTTTCTTTCAGGTGATGAAGTCTTGATGCTGAAGTGACGGAAGAGGAGTCTTGTTGAAGAGTTTTCAAATCATTCTTGCATATCAGAGCATCGTTACGCTGCCGAATTGCTTGAAGAATGGTGGTGCTTTTGTAATTGATTCTGGAGTTAATCGGATCGGTCTCTCTATTGGAGTGGACCCGGAGACGTAGTCACATTTTGTGACGAACTCCGTTATCAATCGTTGTTTGCACTTCTCTTCTTCTCTCTCTTTCTTTCTCTCATTTCCTTCCTTTCTGTTATAATCACCTTGTTAATTCTTTCATTTTGTTATTTCCTTAAGTTAATTTCGATTTAGTTAACTTGAAATAATCATTGTAAAGCATTGTAAAAGCTAAGCATTTAAATACTGCAATCTAGTCTAGATCCTACCGAGATCGGATCCCTAGTAGCGAGATTAAATGAATAATCAACAATTTTACACGTGAAAAGGTACTCTAGTGTTTCATTCCAATTCTCTTCTCCATGTATTCATATGGCCTTTTGACCATATTCAATTTCTCTTTACAACATCCTCTAATGATCACTTAAAGATCTAATATTTACTTTCGTTGACAAGTTGGTAAGTTCTATTCTCACTTCAACCAAATTATGCTCTAATTGAGCCCTTTGTCTGAATTATCCAATTTATTTTCCAAGTTTTACTTTGCAATCACCTTTCTAAGTAATTTTGTCCATGTTCTTGGTAATTTCCTTTCTCATAACTTTAGATACTATAAGGTTGTTTGTCTTCTTTCCCCCTTTTCAATTGGCATCTCCAAATTGATCTTGCCTATTCCAATTGGTGGAATCATGTCGGATTTTTATTCTTTGTAGGTTGCTTCTTTTGTTGTCCATTCTAGTCTCTAACCTTCATTCAAAAGTATCAACTTTCTCTCTTGAATCCAATTATCATTGCAAGATTTTAACCTTGTATTGAATCCATTTTGTGAAGGATTTATCCAACCTCTTGTTACCTCTCTAGTTTTTTTGTTTCACAAAAATTTGACTTCTTACTTTGAAAAAAGTTTCCAATTTATGCTATCAACTAGTTCTTTTCCAATAAAGCATGCTCATAGATTTAGAGTATCCTTACTCAATCCAAATTCCTTGACTCTTTGCAACTACTGATTGCTATCAATAAGGGGGTTATTTATATTCTTCCTATCCCCTTAGATTCACTTAAACAATTTCATAGGATGAAGGTACCCATTGGAAAACCTCCATAACCCTCCTACAAAACCTAGTTGCATAATCTTCCGCATTCCAAGGGTGTCTCTTATTGGGTTGATGGTTTAGGAGTTCTAACTCCAGGGGTGAATCTTTCCTAGTCCCAAAATTTAATAAATTTTTAGGAATCATAACTTCCCTTTTTGTTTCCACTTTGTTCTATTCCTCTTGCCATCTTGGCATAAGAAATTTTCAACCATTATCTTCAGATAAGGTTTACACATTACTTGCATAATGAGCTCATAGGTTCCAGAGCTGAATGAGGTGGCTTTGATACCACGTGTAACATGCCCATTGTTCTCCACAATAAATTCTCATTGTTTTAACCACATGTGATATAATTCATGATGTCATCATATAGCAATAAAAAAATTCTCTTTAAAACAAAGATATCATGCACATTTGAAATAGACACTATTCCAAACTTCCATTGCATTACATTGTGATATAACAATAATTCATCTTTTTCATTTCATTCAACCAAACGATACAATATTTTTAAGAGAAGATTTTGTAAATAAGATACAAAATACATTTTCCATCTTTCATAGTAATAGATACAAGATACATACCTAGCTCATCTGAGCTCTATTGACACTAGAAATACAAATTAGTCTTGATGTCGCCGCATTGGTGCATACATTCTAGATGTCCCTGGTGCAAACATCCTAGTTGTCCCCAATACTAGCACAAACATTCTCAAACCTCAGTCACCAATTGATGAGGAGAAGCATCAATCAAGCGCTTTTCCACGAACCATGGACTTATTGTGGTCCCCCACACATCTACCACATATGGAAAGATGGACCTTACCTTTGACGAAGAGTTTGGTATGGTAACCTCAAAACAATAGCCTATCTAAGCTTAGTGTTGTGTCCTACATAACTAAAACTTTTATACCAACTACAATCCTTAACTAGCAAATATAAAAGGAACACACTAAATTGACAATGTAACTAGTGGAAACTTACACTACTTTGGCCAAAGTATTCTTCACCCAATACTTCGAGTGAAAGTCATCCTATTCACATACACTACCCTAGCTCGATTTGTATTTTGACCATTCATTTACTATCCATAAATAATTCCCTTCAATAGGTAATATTTAACCCCAAAAACAACCTATTTCCATTTTTCCCAATCTTCAATGATATTTCTACCAAGTAAGCATAAGTCATCCCCTTCATTGGACAATCTAATCCCAGGTATAACATATGAACATTCTAAGATTATGAAATAACTTCTTAAGCTATTCAAGCTTCATCAATCCTAGTACATAATACTTGATAAAATCCACTCCTTAATATGGAGTATGTACAAATAATCATAAAGAAATCATAGATTAATAATCATTAATAGATGGCTCCATTTGGGAATATATATATATCACATCAATAGTGATTCTCATCAAGAGTATAATTGCATCAATAAATGAGCTCAATCAAAGAATAATCATAATAACAAAAAAAATTATTCAAGAGTATAGTCACAATAACAAAAGACTCTAGTCAAGAGTATAAATCAACCAATCTAGTATTAATTTGAACTCAATAGGTAATCCCTCCTATGCTCCAATCAATTAGTATTCCACAAATTCAAGTGATTATCTTTAACCACATAGTTTGATCTCAACCTTGGTTTACCCTAATCCCAGGACAAGTCAACAATCAACCATTAGTCCAATCATGCAAGTTAATCTCAACCTATGTGTTCCAATAAAATATTTTATAAATTATCCAACTAAGTAGGTTATTCTCAACCTATTGGTTCCAATCAGTAATCAAGTAAATATCCCAACCTAGTAGGGAATTCTCAACCTAGGGTTTCAATCAAGTAAAGTAATGATCAAGTGATCAATCACATATAGATTATTGATGTGGTTTGCATGACATCACATCCTATCATACCATCACTATTGTTGGATTGCTAACCTTATCCTTCCCAAGGTTTCCTAGCATTATAAACTAACAATGTCAAGTCACCTCATGACCTCGATACATTTCACATTCTATATGCATGTAGTGTAGACTATCTATGTATATAAACATCATCAAACAAATTCTCATATAGGGTATATAATAGTATTAACCTAAAGATAGGTTTTCCACATATCAAACAAGACCATGCAAGTATAACAAGCAAATCATATACTCAAATTCATTCCTTTCAACATAGTAATCAATACTATTTAACCTTTCCTATAAAAGACAAAGGCTAGGTACTAGCATGCCTATTAAACGTTGTACTCCAATTGTCTGACTGGTTCCCTAGCCAAGCCCACTTCTAGAATCAGCTCTTCAACTCTTCCTACTTCTCAACTCTTCTCTACAAAATTTCTTCACCATAATGCTCACAACTCACCTCACAAATAAACTCTCAACTCACATAAGAATACCACATAAAACAAGCAACAAATTGCAAGTGAATGTATAATAAAATGAGGAGAACCTCTACTCTATTTATACAAAAATATGAGCCTTTGTTGCCTTTGAAATGGCTTCTCAAAATGGCACATTTCAACTTACTTGATTCAACTCAACAGAGCAATTGAAAGATGGCAGATTTCTAAATTAAGACCCAATAGAATAACATAGTAGGTAGCTCCATTTATAGACAAAAAGAGTGTAATTTAGACATGCAAGGTAAGTAATCACATAGGTCGACTCTTTCTATGCTATCTTCTATTTGACTATTTCATATTTGCACATGCCCTCTAATTGGTAATCGACTTGTAGGTTTAAGAGACTTCTATTGAGTTACTAAGTTCATATCTTGGCGCCACCAATTCACCATGTTCCCTATTTTTTGGCTGCTTGTTCCAAAAAAGAAAGTCAATATTTCTAATGGCTATTTTTTCACTAAGTTGACTTGGTCTTGATAATGCATTTGACACTTATCAAATGAATCAACTTCTCTTTAAAGTGCTGATTTATTCTCATGGACAACACATTGAATTAACTTGCCACATTCACATAGTGCACAACACTTCTGATTCATTGCATTTTATTCATTATTATATGCGACGCTTACTCAACACATTATATGTATATATGCAACTTTATGCAATGCGATATATTCACTAAACATTTAAACAACACATGGTTTATATTTAACATTGTTTCCAAAGCTTTCAAAACTCTCATGTGCGGGTATATATATATATACTCTTTCACCAAATAAGTTCATTTAAATAATCCATCTGATATTTGAATGAATATGACCATGTTATCATTTTCATAACCAATATCATATGTTTATATATCTATAGACACATATATACATAGATCAGCATACTTGTATGGAAATTCCATTATGTCAATACATATGCATATATCAATATGTTTATATATATGTATATATGCATATATCTCATATATATTAATTCCCTTATACAACCAATCACATATAATGTCCTATTCACTTATTGCCAATTATATATACCAAATATAATACACATATATGTGTACCTGATATATGTCCAACTGACATCTCGATGCATATGATGTGTTCGTGTATGGTAAGCAAAAGTATTCCTACTTCCATATAGACATGCATGTATACATTTGTAATGCATGAGTATTGTTTCCACACACACATATATACATTCTATATATATAATAGTTGATTTATACAAATACAAGAACTCAAACTCAATAAAGAGACTTAATCACCTAACCCTAAGCCAAGAACACATAAAGAACATATACTCTAAACAAAGATCAAATCACGATAATTCTATCCAAAGAAACAACCTATCTCAATCAAGGATGACTGCCCAATTATTCCAATAAGTCAATACTATGACCAAAGGCACTTACCCGATTGACGGACTAACCCAACTCAAGTAGACCAAATTGGAATGTGAGTGTGTTATATAGCTTAGTTAGGTTAATTAAGGGTTACCGGACCAAATCCTTCTCTTGAGTGATACTTTCCCTCCCTTTCGGAGGCGTGAACCTATACCTGCATCCAACTTGGCATATTTGCAACAGTGGTTATACATTCACATGAAATCCACTTTCATCATAAAACATTTGCATATTCATATTGCAGTACATATTCTTTCATTGTACTTCATCAATATAAACATAATTACTCCTTGAAAGCAATAACATTTTTAATACCTATTTTAGTATTCCATTCCTTTATCAAACATATCAAAATCATGATTTGCATTCATTATCTTATTTACCCATGAAGGTAAAAGTAACTCAGTAACAATAAGATGGGGTGCAACAATGAGGATTTTTTAGTCCCCATATGTTGCAAGTGCATTCCCAATGTCAAACATTTTTGTGAAATTGACTTGTTCTTGATCATACCATTATTGGTAGGAAATCATTTGACATCACAACTATTTGGAATGTCGTCCAAAATGATTTCCCATAATTTTTTTCCTACAAAATGGTTACAAGGATGCCATAATTGTATACCAATAAATATTAAACATCGTAATACAATACACCTTCAAAAAGTGGCATGTCTCACAGAAGGTAACTAGACAAGATCACCAACATGGATAATTGGTCTTCTACCAAAATCTTGTTAGAGTATGCAAAAATATTGAAAACCTAGATCTAGTGCAAAATATATGTTGAACACTTTCGAAGACTAAGAGGAGGGGGTGAATTATTCTACACAAAACTTAGCCCCTTCTGGAACTTGAAACTTTCGACACAACTCGAAATCCTTAAGTAGATAAAGATGAAATTTTAAGCAAAGCAATAACAAAGAATAACATAGCAATTTGAATTTTTAACACCTTCAAAAAAATTTACCAATGAAAGATATAGTAGTAATTAGATCAAAAACAAAGAGAAAGAGAGAGAACACACACATGCACAAAGAGACACCAGATTTACATGGAAAATGCAATGAGGGAAAAACCACAGTGAGAGTTAACTCACAATATAAGGATCATTTCCAAAAGACTTGTAGAATGATCACTACCTTAGAGCAAGATACAAAAGGACTTGCAACACTAAAGTACCAACCAACTCTAGGAGCAAGATATAGAGGACCTAATAAGATTCACTATCTCAGAGCAGGATACAAAGGATATATATTAGAGAATTACAAAGATTGCCAACACAACTATCGGTTGACTAAGGCATTCAAACACAATTTATCTTTCCTTTCACAATCTTTAGCACTATCTTAGCTGGATACTCAATACACCTCACTCACACACTTTTTCACACTTAATGTACACTTTGTCATTTAGTTGCATCTAGAATGATCTTGCATTTATATCCACCACAACACTTTGATTCTTCAATTAGGTCAACCAAAAAGAGAATAAATAATAAATTCAACTAGTCAGCCACCAAAGCATGATCCAACCCGATCCTAAGGATAGAGAGGACCAAAAATAATCTTGACACTTCTTTCAATGTGATCCAAAATGATTTGCACATAGGTTGTAAGGCCCCACCTTGCATGTGATTAGTAAAGCCCTAATATGTTTTATGTGATCCTAAATAGATGGTAAGATGTGTTATGGATGAAAAATAGTGTGATTATTTGATAATATTCTTTCTTATGCTATCATGAATGTAAGACCCCAATTCGTATCCCCCATTTTATTTCAATCGAACAAGTAGTTAGATGATAATTATGATGAAATGAATGATAAAAATATTTTTAAGATTCATGGGCATTAACCTTGATTTAATTATGATAGATGCACATGTGAATTGTTGGATATAACTTGAAAGTGTTGGGTTATTTGGCATATTAAATTTTGGTAAATGGTTCATTGTTAATGTTATTGGAGTTTAAAATGAATTACTAAGGTGGTAAACAAAATGATGGAGTGACTATTTCATTGACTATATTCTTGTATTGGAGTAAGTGTGTATTTCCTTTGATTATAATGAAAATTGAACCATTAGGTTCATTTGATGTATTAATGAGTAAATAGTTCATGAGTGAAAATTATGTGAATTGGATTAGCTAATAATATGAAGAGATATATGATCTAATCATGTTGACCTTGGTAATCTGCAGGAATCAAATATGCAAATAGGAGGATAGATAAATGTTGGAATCAAATCAAATACATCTTTGGGAAATACTAAGTGTAGCCCTATTTGACTTAGAAGGGTTTTAGGTTTTATTATTGGATGGGTGATTGAGTAGAATCCAATTGTAGAACATGTGATGTGAGTTTGGTTGGGGTTGGAACCCTTGGTTAAGATCAAAATTCGTATGGATTATTGTGTGGGTTTTAAAAAGGGATTACTGAGTCAATTTCCTTTGTTTTTAAAACAAGAATAGACCCCTAGGACCTATACCAATGGTTTGGAATCTTTTTGACACATGTGAACTTGTCCTTGGAGTGTGAAACGACCCCTCAAAAGTCCACATTCATGAATATGACAAATTCAAAAAGTGTTGGGGCTTGGGAAGAGTAACTTGTCACTCTCAACCTTCTACTCCCCAAAAGTTCTTGGAATTGGCACAAGACTCACACATGTGTGAGCACTTGTGGGAAAGAGTGTAGGTTTGGAGGATCCCTATATATCTTAGGAAGATGGAAGATTTGGGCATTACCCACTTCTCCTTTTGGAGAACTTTGGTGAAGATGGTAAAAAGAATGAGAGGAGAGAAGAAGTCATTTTTGGGGAGATTGTGATCAAGATGGCTTGGCTTGGAGAGGGAAGGAGGATAAAGGAGTTGTATTCCCTCATTGAAAGAGAAGAGATAAGTTATGCCTTGCCTCCATTTTCCTTTTGTCTATTTGTTGTAAGAAAGTGGTTTTCTTTGCATGGATTATTGTTGAAATAGAGAGTAGAAAACTTAGATAAAGGAGATTTGGTGTTATGCCATTCGTATTTCTTTGTAAAAATCTAAAAGAGACTCCATTCATCATCATGGAGCTAAGATATTTCCTTGCTCAGGGGTATGGCTAGAGCCCACGAGGCTCCATGACGCCATTACGGTAGGGTGGAGAGCAAGATTTTATTTATTTATTTATGTTTTATCATGTTAGGAAAAAAAAAAAAAGGAAAAGAGAGAATACAATCTAAACATTGAATGGTTATCAATCTTTTGGGTATCGACTCTTTTGTAAATAATTTTCTTGCTTATTGATTTAGAAAAATGTTCTAAAATCTTGCAAGTTTGAAGGAATCACCCGCATTAACAAATTATATTCCATGTATAAAATAGTGGTGTTTATGGGAATTCTATACTGTTAAGCAAAGAAAATTTTGGACACAACATTTTAATTAAATCTGGGCTTCATGCCTTAATTCAGTTTCGCATACCTTGTATTTGTTTGCATACTTTTTGGAGTTTGCATGAGTCTCTAAGTCGTGGTTTATTCGCCCTTTTAAATATGATATTTCACTGTTTCAAACTTCATTTGGCATATGTGGCATTGAATTTCATAGTAAACTATGTTGAAATTCTATTAAAAACCATTAACGAATCAGATTATAAATTTTGCAATGTTTTAAAGTAACTTTGAAGATCACTTCGAAATCTGATGCTCAGTAAGTTGGTTATAAGGAAACATTGCAAATCTGGGGTACGAGATTATTTCATGCTTCTTTTGAAATCTAAATGGGTGTTTTATGTGTGCACAAATATTTAACTAGGTATTATTCCATCTTAAAGTCTATTGATTCCCTAGAATTCTTGCATCAACCGAGAAACAATAAAATGATATTATAAAGCACTGTATTGTAAGGAGCTAAGCAATGAGCAAGACTTTGGCGAATGTGTATGAGGAACCACGATAAAGGAAACACAACCACCTGTGAAAAGTGTACTAAATGATAATCACAAGGTTAAATCCAGACAATATTATTCTATTTGCTAAGAATATTGAATAATAACTAGAGGAAAAAAAATGGGCCTTTCTGTCGACAACCATAAGACACTGGTAGCCGCACAAGCATTCCAGTCAAACACTTAAAATACTCCCTAGTGAAATAGAAAAACAATGAAACTGTGTGCAATGTTACAAACAAACAATTGTTGCATTGGTTAAAACCGTTATGGACGGATCTGCCATCAATGAACTTCACTAGACCTTAAGCCTGTAAAAAAAGGGAAAAAAAAAATTAATTATAAATAAATAAACCAAAAAAAGGCAGGTGCCATGATAATACACTGGCATACCAGGGGTAACTGCGCATCAGTTGAAGAAAATAATGTTATAAACATCATTTCAGGGAACTAGCAATAAGTAGATTTGAACAGGATATAGAGCTATTCGATCCTTGAGCTCGAGGAAAGATAGTTGTTCTCTGTAGGGAGATAGTGATTGCATAATGAGTTTTTGTAGATGGGCGTAGGTGAGGATTGACAGGTGTAAGATGAGTCTCGTCTTTATCCATGTGCAGCTTTTTGCCAGCCGACCACCTTGGGAATTGCCCGATAGACTTTGAAAGGAAACCATGTGTATCATTACTAGATCAAAGAGAAGGACGAGAATAGCCAATCAAAGGGTGTGGCTAAGGAGAGGCAGTTTTATTGCAAATGAAAGGATCAATCAATATAAATTGAGTAGACAGCTGGAGAATGGTATTCGAAATATTATTACTCCCAATCATTTTTTTTCAGAAAGCTCTCTCATTTTGGGTTTGCATTTACTTCCCCATGAATCGAACTAGACCGACTTCCAAAATCTTATTTCTTTTTTACCTGTCTTATCACAACGTTAATCCAAATTTTACTTGATATTATATCAAACATTCTTATCAAACTCTAATTTGAAGTTAGTGCACACCATCGTAGCATATCTAATTCTTATCACAATGTT
The DNA here is from genome assembly GCA_007258455.2 of Sequoia sempervirens. Lineage (NCBI taxonomy): Eukaryota > Viridiplantae > Streptophyta > Pinopsida > Cupressales > Cupressaceae > Sequoia > Sequoia sempervirens. Next base: position 21,394 of record VDFB02332313.1, read on the forward strand.
ACACTGTAGTGTCAGATGAATCCAATGAAGGTCAGGGACGCTGAGATCATATTTCACTTTAATAGATCCTTCTTTAATATTTCAGGGAAGTAGTTGGTCTTTTAATGACAGTGATACCTACGCTGAACATAGAATGGCCTAATATCTCTGTAAGTTGACGATTGTCCCTTGAGCACTGTCTAAGCACATAAATTTCATTAACGCGTTCTTTTAGCACATAATTTATTTATTCTGGCATTACAGATTTCATTCTGATTATCAACAGGCAATAGATGTCATAAATAAAAATAAAAATCACGGTGGCAGTTACCATATTATTACACAGTTGTCTTTCACCATGCTGGAAACAAATGTTCTGCTGAAAACAAAAGGAAAACAAAAAAAAATTCACCCTTCGCCGTTCTAACAGAACAGTGAATGAATAAATGAAAACGTAGAAATAATTTGGAGAATTCGAATAGTTCAAGATGTTTCTTTGAACAGAGTATTTTTTTTAATGAGGGAATCCATCCACTCGAACAAGGCCTAAATCGTGTCATTTAAAGATGAAATAAAAAAAAACAAGAGGCAAACGAATAAATTTAATACTCAGAAGGGTAGGCTTTAGAGTTTCCCATATATAGCTCTACGTTTTCTCCCAATAAAGCCCTTCATGAATCACTCAGTTTCCATGTCCTTTTACTTTCACCTTTTAAAGAAACATAAAGTGAAATATTTCCTATGGTGGGGCAGGGTAATATTAATTTAAAATGAAAAGAACAAAAGAAACAAAGATAAAGCTAGGTATTCCTAGAATTTTGTGTCTGGAAAGAGAAATGTTCCCTTGATATTATATTTTCTTTTAGAATAAATGATACTAATTTATTTATATATGTGAATAGTTATTCTTATAATTTTAAAATTATTTTCTAGAGTAAATAAAATATACATTTATATAAAGAATATTTATTATTCTTATATATAGATAAATAAATAATAGTCAACACAAATAAATAGATACATGTTAAAACATACTGATAATAATAAGTAAATTTGAAATATTTGTATTAAAAATGTGTATATGCATTATATATATATAGTCTCGTATGACTGTATTCAAGATTAAAGAAATTAGGATACTTAAAGTGTATCTCTAAAAAAAAAAGGAAAAGTAATTAATTAAAATGGATATGGAGAGTGGAACATCTTTTTTTTTTGCAATTGTTTTATTATTGAGGGTAGAAAAAATAAAAATACATAATGAAATTTAAAATTATGTCACTTAATGAATTGAGGGTAATACTTCAATGTCTATAATAATACTTCTAGATGGCGGTGGATTGGTAACATTTTTAATAATTAAAATAAAAGAGGAGTGTGATCATAGTGATAAATAGTAAGATTAATGATAGCATTGTCAACATATTAATGTTGTATTAATAAAACAAAAGATAGCAAGGTTGATAGGTGGTAGGGGATGTGGATGTTAAACATTTTAATGTTTATAATAATATCAAACTTAGTTGGAGGAATTACCATCTTGTTAAGAATAATTGGATAAATCTCTCAAGTTAGTATCATGTTTGTTAAGTCTCTGCTTGGGTTGGTAGCTACACCATCAAATTTAGATAAAATGATCTAGACCTTATAATTATTCCAATTAAATTAATGACGATTATGTTAAACTCTCTTAAAGCTTTCGTGTTTGTTTGATATCTTCAACACGCAAAGGTATGCTCGATATAAAGTATTATAACTAGAACAAAAATTGTATTATGGTGAGTAAAACCATTGTAGTCACTTTAAGAAATGTCTAAAAAAAAAAAAAAGTTGGGTTTTTCTAGCAAAAATTTGTGGGCATGACGCAAGCGCACATCAACCTAAGTCAGCATCAAGGAAACGTGTGGATGAGAAATTGAAACACATGATAACCGGTCGGCCCATAAACACTCTTTCAATTGAATTTTCTTGATGTGGTCCTTGTTACCAATTTTTTGCTACATCTCAATTGGTGGAGCTGATTAAATACTTTTATATCTTAAAGTGAAAATACAATTATTTATGCATATGCTAAGTGTTGTTTGCATCGTATTCATAATTTTATAAGTGATAGTTATGGATTGAAATGAGGAAACAAAGTTTCAGGAATTGCTTTTCAGTGTTTCACAATCAAATGGAGTACAGGATTGAGCATTCAACAACAAAGCATTTCAATTGCTTTCTTTTATTTCATGATGCTTTTCATATTTACAACATTTCATTTGATTACAACATTATGTTTCAAATGATGATACATTCAAATGACAATACAACATTGCATCATAAATGCATTTTCTTTTCAAAATGAAAAGCAAAAGAATGAGATTAAATTTCCGCACAAGCCATGGATGTAACTATTACAATGCATCATAAGCATCACACTACACTATGGAAGATGCATAAAAGGAAAAGTCACACAAGTATAGACATAATCATCATTGCCTGATGGTTGAGGACTGACACAGAAGTGGTGCACCTTTTTGTATTCTCCGAGCTCCATCAACCTATAGGAAGGAAAAGAGAGATGTTAGAGCTCCGACTATGAATATACCTACATGAACCATCAACGATAATGTAGTATGCTACTAATCATGCACTGAAACAATCAAGAAAAGTGCAAAAACATGAGCTGAAAGAGAGATGTCAACATCATCATATATTGTTTTATGTTGACATCATTTGTTTCTTTGTGCAGGTGTAGGGAAAATGATGAAGCTGATTATCATTTGAAGATCAAGCATGTGGAGAAAAAAGAGCTCCCACAAGGGTAGAGCTTGACATGCTACCCCTTGTACATTACAAGTGGGCTGAGAAGGAGATTGCAATCATCATGTTCATCAAGAAAGGAAATATACAACTAAAAGAGTGAAATAGAGTTCATCCATCAAGTTATTAAGCTGACTGTTCACTCATAAGAGTCAAATATTTTTCTGAAAGCTACAGGTGAACAATGGGTTTAATCAGCTCAATCAATTCAACTGAGTACATTCATTTCAAACACTGTTGTATGGTTATATTCTTCTACCATAGTATTTTTTGTTCATCATGTTCATAATATTATGCAAAGTTCAACAGTGTTCATGCTTATGACAGTGGTAGTGAACAGGCATACATAATGCCTCAACAAAGAGAAATGTTACAGATTTTCATTTCATAAGAGAGAAAGGCATAAAGCAGTTTAAATAATGGAGCATAAAAATGCATGAAGAGTGCCAATTAGAAGAGCCTAAAATGAAGTAACAATCAAGCATGGAGACATGTGAAGAGCTCTAGTTTCTCATTTGAATGAAATGGGACAAGTATCAGGTAATCCATTGTAACTATAATGCATGAAGGCAAATGTTTCATTAAGAGAAGCTTATGCATTACTATATTTGAAAAAGAGCAATCAAAATACACTGTTTTGGAGATTGTTCTGTTATTCAATTGTTTTGTTATTCAAGGTGTATTTTCAAAGAATAATTTGCATGGGTCTAGAAAGACAACTATGGACAGATTGAACAAGAATTACAATATGTTAAAGGCAATTCCAAGATAAACAAAGCTATTAAAATATTTGAGTGAAGGAATAATGGACTGAGCAGGTAAACATCTAAGGCTTCCGGTCAATGGAAGTTTCTAGGTGCAGGGGTTTATCCATAGTACAGTTTTTATGTAGGAGGTTCAAAACCCATATGGGTTTCTTCCTCATTTGAAGAAGAGATGATGAATTGAGCTCGTAAAGTGAATGCAAGATTAAAGCATAAAACTGGAGTAAGGTGGGGCAAAGATTATATATATTCATTTTCAGAAAATGAAGGGTAAATAGCCAGAGTGCAGAAATGTAAATTGTACAGGAATTGCAAATACCCATATGATTTTCTTTTATCTCAGAAATGTGGTCTTCTTCAAAGTAATATTCACCTATACAAGGGTTTTATAGAGTTCAAAATGTATACAAAGGTCAGGGTGTGTCAATTTCAGTTTTCATATGCATCAAAATGAACATTTTTCTTCAAAATATCAAATACCTACATTCAAGTTGTTTATCAATGTACAAAATTCTATTGTTTCCAGCTTACCCACATGGGGTTTTCAACAGAAAAATCAAAAGGAATGTGTATTCTTCAAAATATAGACACCCATGTAGGGGTTTTGATAGAGGATATAAAGGAGAGTGAAATAGTGTCATGGGTCGAGCTCTAGATAGTTAAACATGATTTTCTTTCATTTTCAGAGATACCCATTTTGGGGTTTTTCATAAAATGCATAATTTCTTTATTTTACAAGTACCCATTTGAGGATTTGACACAAAATTAAAGAAGAAAGAAATGGGTTTCGTGGGTCGAGTCCAGGAAGCTTTAGATGTCCTTTCAAGCATATAATGGCCACGGACTGGAGAGAGGTTTTGTCTCTCAAATGTCCATCATTTCACAAAGAGGAGAAACCCATTATAGTTTTCCATCAATTTAGGATACTTGAAGCAGAGCAACAATCAAAATGCATGGGAATCTTTGCAAAACTCTATATTTGAGCTCATACATGGTGCGACCTGTGGATGGCCTTTAAATTTATAAATGAAAATGACATCTTTGCAGGAGTATATGAAACTTTTAAGCTTTTTTTTTGTAGAAAGACAAAAGGAGAAACAAGGCTTACCATGCACACCTGAAGAGGACCAAGATGGCAGCGGCTAGCTCTCAAGGAGCTCTCAAACACATAGCTTCCAAAGCAGGCTCGAGTTCCCATAATGGCATTCTAAAGAAGATACAAACAAAGCAACAGGAAGTAACACAACATTAGAAAATATCACATGCAAGGCTGCGGCCAGGAGGCCAAGATTTACCTTTGGAACCAAGAGAAGAAGCCATGAAATGGCCTAAGGAAACATTACCAAGCACTTTGAAGGAGAATCCATCTATAGAGAGCTCGACAACCAAATATCCAAGCTTGAAGTTCAAACCCTAGCTCACATGGCAGCGACTCATGCAAAGCTCTTGTTCTCAAAAGTTTCACTTTGCAAAATGATGTCGAAATGAGTGGAATCTCATAGTTTTGTTCATTAGGGTTTTCCTAACCCTAATTCGACTTAGGGATGAGAACTTTATTGTTATAACTTATGTATTCCTTAGGTCGAATATTGTGGAGATTTCCACATTTTGTTTTTTCCTATGTCTTTAGGTTGGTCCAATAAAATATTCGTATGGCCTTAGATTTTAGGTTTTGGTAAATTGTGTCTTAAGGAAATTGAAGGATGATCTAATGCCTTAGTTTTTGATTGATTTTGGAGAAAATCAATTAAAATAAGAGTGATATAGTCAGTTTTTCCTTGGAGATGAACTTCCATATTAGGGTTTATTTTCAATTAATTTTAAAGAAATCAATTAGGATGTTGATGAGAAGAGATATGCCTTGTATATTTTATGATTTTTTAAGAAAATCAAATTGTATTGGAGAGAGGTTTGTATTCTTTTTGCAAAATATTTTCTAAATCTTTAACTGCAAAAATAAATCTAATTAAGAGAATATTAAATCTGCATATCATGTAAAGCAAGATTAAAGCGGTGTTTTTATAAATCGCTTTATTCTTTGCTATTTTTAGTAGATTTTTTAGAGGTACTTCCTTGATCGGATTTGAGATGCTTGCTGGATGGATAAGATGTTTGATTTAATTTTAAAGCAGATTTAGTCTATTTTTAGAGGTTGGACAGTGTGAGCATGGAAAAAGTGAGTTTTTTCTGCTTTTGTGCAAGCTTTTGAGACAGTTCTGATACCTTTTCCTTGAGCTTTTTTTTGAGCTCGGATTAGGGTTTTTGGAGGGATTTATCTTGAAGAAGGCTTATTTTTCTTCTTCTTCTTAGTTTAGATCATTGCTTCTTTCTCTCTTGTGCATGCAGAGAGTTTTGTTAGCATTTTGTACTCAGATTTTGGCAAAAACACTCTTTCAGTTTTAATAAAGTAGCAGAATTCTCCTTCTCATTTTTTGGTCTCATTTTATACTAGCGATTTAATGCCCTTACGATTCAAATCATAATCCTTTTATGTCTTTCTATTGGAAGTTGTGTTTCAGAATTGCATAGTTTTAGGTTGTTTGTTGTATTTCGTCTAGGAATCTTCATACAAATCACTGATGGAAGTATGTGCCAATGAGATTGTGAGAGTTATTGTGACAGGAAAGTTGTTGTGGGTGTCAGTGCTTGAATCTCATAACTTCTAGTGAAATACTAGCTAGATTTAAGTTTTAATTTCAGTTCATCCTTCTAACTCTTAACCTAAAAATTGCTTAGAATAGGATTCATCTTTCAGAGAACCAACTCACTCTGTAGATTCTCTTTTCGCGTAGATCACCCACATCTGAAAAGAGTTTCCATGTTTCAACAGATAGTTTGATTTTTCAAATCTGACAAAGGGTGCATATCTGATTGATAATAGTTCTAAACAAGATAGTTTAAGACCCAAATCTATCATGACACACCCTCCATTATTGGCACAACCCTTCAAGCACATGACCCAAGCAAAGGAACAAGCCTTGTCAACCAAATACCCACAAATAACCTAGAAAGCCAACTTAAGACATAATGAGACACCAAAGTAGCCAAATAATAACATGCAAATCACATAGGGATATTCCTTGAACATCCAACATCACTTTAATACAATTTTTTCATACTATCATGCCATTAACTACCACTGTAGACCAAAAAATGTATAGACAACTCTGTATAGGAAACACAAAATACATAACCAGATGATGTAACATTTGTAGAAAAACTTTTCATACCACTTCAACATATGAGTTTGGAACTAAGACATTGCATAGACTTTGTGAACACATTCACCAAGCTACAAAAGCAAAGACATCAATGTGGAGAAATGCAAAGCATTTCCCAGATCACTTCAGACAACTAGCACATTATTAACCTAGTGCAATTCACAAGAACCTCCTCGTCAACACAGGCGACTTGAAAAGATAGGAGTTCAAAGAACATAGAGTATTGACATTGAATACCAAATTGTGAGACCAGAACTACAATAATGGAGGAATGCAGAGCATTCTTCTAGATAGACTTAAATGTAGCTTCCTAAACTAGAAACATTTAAGCAATTTGCAGAGATCAAAACTTCCTTTTAGCAACACATATATTATCAAGAAAATCAAGAGAGAGCATGGGATTGACTGTAGATCATCTCTCCAACATTAGTCATGCTTCTAATCATCATCTTAATATTTTACCATGAAAAAAACTACGCTATCAGTAATAATACATTATATGAACACCAACAATAATACTTCTTTGATGAGGCATGCCATCCAACCATTCAACCTTCTTCAACTCTTCTCTTCTTTGACAAGGCATAACATTTAAAAATGAACTTCTTCAACTCTTCTCTTCTTTGATAAGGCATGCCATCCAACCATGAACTTCTTCAACTTTTCTCTTCTATGTTAAGGCATGACATCTAACCATGAACTTCTTCAACTCTTTTATGTTATCCCGAATTGAATATGCCAAGGACTAACAATATATTACTCAGGTGCCAAAAATCACCATCAATGACAACCACCAGTGCTAATATCAATGATAACAATACAAATTTTAGTGTTGAAAATAGTGACAATGACTACCAAGAATCTCCCCCTTTAGCATTGATGACAATACACTGCTCACACTCCCCCTTTGACATCAAGGACAAAGGGTCAAACACTTTTGCATAAGCCAATAAGAATTGTTTATCTTTAGGGGAAAAGGGAAAAATGATCTTCTATTGAAGCAAAAACACATGCTCCCCCTTTGATCAACAACACCTCTTTTCTCACAGATATACAACAACTGCACAATTGCTTCAGGACTCCTCGTTACTACCAACTCCCTCTGAAGGGTAGCACCAATCAATCTAGGAGAAAGGACATGACATGAATTTCTCCCCTAGGAAAGATGTGACATCTATTCATCTAGTTAGAACAAGGGGGGAAATAACCCCTAGCTTCTTCCTCAAATATTGAAAGGTATCCTTTGAAAGAGCCTTTGTAAAGATATTTTCAATCTAATCCTTTGTAGGCACATAATCCATTCTAACTTCATGTTCTATAAATTTCTCTCTCAAAAAATAGGATCTGATTGATATATGTTTAGTCCTTGAATGAATTACTGGATTCTTAGAAATATTAATAATACTTGTATTATCAGATAGTATAAGAATAGGTTCACCATACACCACATTCACATCCTTTAAGGCCTGCTTCATCCAAAGAACTTGAGTGCAACAAGATGTTGCAACAATATATTTTTCTTCTATTGTAGACAAATACATGGAGCCTTACTTTTTTTTTAACCATGAGACTAATCTGTCTCCCAAAAACAATGCATTTCCACTTGTACTCCATTCATCAACACAACCTGCCCAATTGGCATCAGTATAGGCATTCAAAGAGAAATTTTGATCCTTTTTATACAATAGGCCATAATCTAGACCTCCCTTCAAGTATCTAAAAATTATTTTCACATCTTTCTCATTAGATTGTTTAGAATTGGCTTGAAATCTGGAAACCAAATATATTGCATGCAAAGCAAATTTGATAACTACACCAACTCATATAATTGAACTATTCAAGCACTAGTTGGCATGTGTATCCAAACAAATCTTCTAAAAAATAAATAGGCATTATTATAGAGCTTTGTGGTACATCAAATCATCTTATAAATCAAGATAGCATTCCCATAGATCTGTATGGAACAAAAAGATTCTTTCGAAGAAATGTAAAACATCTCAACAAGCCTTCAACATTACTTCACTTAGCTAGACTAGAACACTATTACTAATATCTTCCACCTCATAAGGTATAATGACTTGAAAGATTGAAAACAATATCTTCACATTATCATCTTGAATCCTAGACTACAAGGCCAAAACTAGTTCCCTAGAGAGATGCAAACAAAAACATTTTGAATTTTCCAAAAAGAATGCACAATGGATGCCTTGGAAATTTTTTTGAAGCTTACCTTTCTAAATTTTTTATCTTTATGTGTGGTACACCAAATTGGAATAAAATCAAATAGAAGCACATGTACCAATCTTCACATATCATCAACTTCCACAAATTCCATTTTAGCACAGTAGATCTACATACTAATTGATCTTATTCAAATCATTCTTCATGTGAAGTCTTTAGGACCTCTTTATTTTTAGGGACAAAAAGGTTTTGCAAGTGACATCTCTGTAAGGAAGCTAAGGTAGTGGAACAACTTCCTACACTAATCTTGAAAGGAGAATAATGCAAAACTTTTACAGATCTTTAATAGTTATAGGAACTTAAACATAAATAGACATAAATATCATGCATGCCACAACATAGTGATTTACGTGGGGAAAAACCTTTCTGAAGAAAAACCCCACACTCCAAAAGCCACCCAATATTATTATTCAAAAATCACAAATATTACAATATACTTTCAAAGCAAGCTTCTCACAAGAGTATCACCACTCAGATCCAGAGACAACACGACCACTATCAGACTCTCAAAATACATCACAATACACAGTTGTAATGCACCACCCCCATTAAATAGGGTTTCATTCTATGGAAAGTCAAGCTAATAAAATATCGACTATCAGATATGAGACATAATGATGAACAGTCCCCCCCACCCCTTGTCATTATTGGATGAACAATACCTTATGTATCAACAATAACTTATGTTATTGCAAGGTTGAGACACATTTTCTCAAAAATCTCCCCTTGAGATAATACTCTACCTCAGTTTGTCTTAGAACCTTGTGCAGAGTGCACAAGAGAAGAGTCATCCTTCTTCTCATGGTCTTCATTCTGGATCTTTTCATTTCTCCTCTTTTGTTGATTAAGGGATTCATCCTCTTTTTGATACTGAACAAATGGTTTCACAAAACCATTTCTACAATAGTTTTCCTTACGTCCCATATTATTGCACTTGTAGCACACAACATTGTGCTCCATAACAGAGTTGTTCTTTTTCACTTAAGATTTGCACTCATCATCCTTGTGACCATGGTTGTTGCAGGCAAAGCAATATTCATGAAATAACATAGTATTTTTTCTTTGAGGTAGGGAATACCTTCTTTCTATGTTATGTTCCTTCTCTATCTAACTCTACAATCAATAGCCTTATGCCCAAAAATATTACAAGAAAAAAAATAACCTTGAAAGGACTGATTGAACATGTTAGGAGCATGTTGTTATGCTAATGGAGTACTTCTGAAGCCTTTTTGCTTCTGGTTAGAATTGGATCCATCTTTTTTTTATTTGTGTGAATAAATGTCTTGTACCTAGTTCATTCACTCACTAGGGACTTAGGGGACATATTCACATGTTAATTTTACTTAGGTCCTAAGATTATTTCTAGAAGACTTAGTTGTCATGTCTAGATCATATCTTTTTGACTTTTATGTCAAGTTAGTTGTCTTATGTCATAAGATTAAGATACTTGTCATTATCTTGTCTAATCATATGTCCCACCTTGACTATATAACCAAGGGGTTCTCATTTTTAATTCAAATCCACTGGATTCTAATGCAATACCATTATAATCTTGAGAATTGCATATTGGCCATATTATCTTTCATCAATTATTGCAAATTTATGCTTTTGTTTTTCTTTCTTGTAAAAGGTTGTTTTTGGTTTTGCAAGTGATCTTGGAGGCTTGAGTCTTTGAGTGACTCTAACAAAATTTGCAAGCCCCTTCTTAGATCTGGGAGATAATCATACTTGAGCTATTGTAAGGTTGTAAATATTGGAAAATCTTCAAAAGTTGAGTATGCTCTTCTCTTGCATCATATGATGACCTGAAGAATCAGAAAAACTTGAAAGAAACACCAGATTTGGTTCTTTTTCTTTGTGGACTTGTATTGAAAGTTCATTTTGGATAACTTTGGTGTAAATCTAAACTCACTATTGAATTTAGAATCTCCAAGAAATTCAAATCTAACTTTTATTTCACTCAATTTGGCCATTGTATGATGTAGCTACAAATTGGGTTTGAAGCTTAGATCTAGTGAACAAATTTTTATTGGAGTACTTATATCCAAAATGGATATTGCCATTACATTTAGATGGCCCAAAAACCCCTATTTTCATATAAAATTTGTTCACTTTAGACAAATTTGATTTTTGGAAATTTTTTATTTTGCTAGGATTATTACTACAAGCTAAATTCAACATTTTTTCAAAAATTCATAAATTTTGATCTAGAAGTTAGATTTTTGCAAACAAAATATCGTTGGAAATTTGGTTTTGTGTACTTTCTAGTGGTGTAGTTTTCATTATTAGATCTAACTACTAGTGAAATTTATTGTTGTTTGAAGTTAGATCTCCCATTTCAACTTTTGAGCTCATATTTTTTTTTCCGTTTATCCAATTTTTGTGATTCTTGTGGCATTGAAAAGGTATTGAAGAGCTCTACAATTATATCTAAGATTTTTTCCTAGATTCAGCTCCAAGTATCTTTTATTCATATTTGTGCATATTTCCATTTTTGTTGATAACTTCGATATACTGACATCTGTAGAAGTTATGTCCTTTTGGGAAGGCTTCATTTTCAATCTAAATCACATTGAGATAGTGTAATTTCAGATTGTGGATCTCATTTTGAGATATTGTTGTAATTTTTCATCTTTAATCCATCTTGGCATTGTAAACACACTAAATATAAAGTGCCAAATCATATATTGCTAGGGGGATTCTTGATTGAGTGATTTGGGTGGGTCTCTTGGTGCATTATTTTGATTTGTTTTCTTGTTCTCTCTCATTTTCATGGATCATTCTAAGGTTCCTTTTCTCACATCATATAATTATTCAGCATGGCATCAAAATGCATGGAGTATTTTAATGACTGAAGGTCACTCTCTATATGTTGAAAATAAGGTACCTAAACCTACAAATGTAGATAAAAAAATAAAATGGATGATTGAACATACCAAAGCTCTTGGATGTCTTGTAGACTTGTCTCTCAAGATTTTTTGTTTCAAATTGAATCATGTAAAAATTATCATGAAGCTTGGAACAAATTGAAAAAATTGTATGGTACTACAGATAAAGTAAGAGGATATCAAATTGATAATGAATTGATGAGCATTGATCCTAATAACTTTGAAGAAATCCAGGACTACATCACTATGGTTAATGATCTAAGAGAGCAATGCAAAGCATGTGGAATTGATAATAAGGACATTCAATCAGTCTATAATACATTGAAAAAACTTGGTCCTGATTATGCTTCTTTTGTTTATAGCTTTCATACTCATAGGTTAAGTATGGGGTCTACATATAGTACACCTTTATTTGAATCATTTTTTGATATTTTAATACATGAACAACAAAAACTTATCTCAATGGGTCTCATCAAGACTTCTAAATCTTAGGCATTGTTGAGTCCGGTGAAAGAATCAAAATTAGATAAGAAACATAAGAAAACAAAGAATAATCCACATTCAAATCAAACAAAGAATAAATCCTCTTCCATAGAGTTCAATTACCTAAGAAGGAGAGTACAACTTGTTCATATTTCAAGAATCTTGGACATGATGAAAATTCTTGTTATAAGAAAGATATTGATGAGTTGAAACATATTCTAAAAAAGAATCATATTGATTTTCCTTCTAGAATGCTTGAGTCACCTTCTTCTTCTTCTTCAAAAGTCTAAAAAGGACAAAGGTTGTGCTATTTTGGCTTCTACATCAAAAAATAAAGGGAAAGCTCTTTGTGCTTCTACAGGTCTTGGATCAGGGAAATTACTTCTAGATTTAGGAGCATCTCATCATATGGAATCTTCACGGTCTATTTTATCTTCTTTTGAGCCTTGTAATATGTCTCCTATTTTAATGGGAAACAATACACAAATGAGTGTAATTGGTAAGGGATCTATTGATATTGGGGAGGACACTTTCAATGATGTTTTGTGTGTACCTCATTTATCAAATAATCATCTTTCCATATATTAGATTACACATGGTGGAGATGGGAGGACTATGGAATTCACTCTTGATTCAATTATCATTAGAGACTTGGAGAGTAGAGAGATTATTGCTACTAGGATGGTTGATCATTCATCTCAATTGTACACCTCTGTAGATTTTTCTTTTGATGATGACTTTGTTCCTTCGGCTGCTGATCACACTTCTAGTGTGAACCATGACTTTGAGGAGACTTTTGGCTACTTGAGCTTAGGAGTTATCACATTAGATCCAGTTCTTGAGCCCTGTATTTCATCTCCTCCATCTACTGTTGCATTTGATGATGCTTGTGTTGCTACAAATATGGCTTCTTTTGATTCAGTGCAACATGATCTACATCATCTTCCAAATGCATCTACTTGGGATACACAATTGACAAACATTTGTGGGTTGTTTGTTGAGTCTCATATTTTAGATTCAGGAGACACCATTGATTACATACATCTTCTCTTTGATGAAGATGATTCTTCTTCATTTGTTCTGAGGGAATACTCTGATCCTCTTGTTCATTATCTACATGATAATTCTTCATAGTTTGACATGAGTGTGGATACTTTTGGAAAAAAATTGGAGGAGGCTTATTTGTCTTTGGAGTGTGTTCTACATTCATCTCTAGGAGATTATGGATTGAAATCTTCAATTGTGTGGCTTAGAATGCTTGTTTGGAGTGTGTTAGCTTTCAACATCAACATGGAGACACTTGAGTGCAGTTCAGAGACATCACATATCATTCTTATTCCCACATCTTTCTTTTAGGAATGGGAACAAATCTTGCATATCATCTTGGTTTTTTTTCTTCCTAAGGGGAGGAATGTTGTTCAACAAGATTGGATCATCTTCAGCATTCAATGTCGAGCTTCTACAATTGCAAGAGACTCACCATTGAGGGGGGGCGGGAGGGGCTGCATGGTCTCTCTTCTTCTTCTCTCTTATGGGGGGTCTTTTTCCTCACATGGATTTTTGGCCTTATCATTCTTCATTTGAGAGTACTTTCTTTTCATCTCTCTTTTGGGGAGGATTTTTTTCCCACTAGGTTTTCTACTTTTCTTCGTTTGTGAGAGATTGCATTTGTATTTGTACATGGGTACCTAACATGGCCTAGTAGAAAAGACCCATTTTTTCATCCTTGCATCATTTGCATAATAATATACTCCCTAAGTTACACTTAAGGGGGGGTGTTGGTGTGAATAAATTTCTTGTACCTAACTAATTCACTCACTAGGGACTTAGGGGACATATTCACATGTTATGTTTACATAGGGCCTAAGATTATTTTTAGAAGACTTAGTTGTCATGTGTAGATATTATCCTTTTTACTTTTATATCAAGTTAGTTGTCTCATGTCATAGGATTTTGACACTTGTCATGATCTTGTCTAATCCTATGTCTCACCTTGGCTATATAACCAAGGGGTTCTCATTTGTAACTCAATTCCATTGGATTCTAATCCAATACCATTACAATATTGAGTATTGCATATTGGCCATATTATCTTTGCATCCATTATTGTAAATTTATGCTCTTTCTTTTCTCTCTTATAGAAGGTTGTTTTTAGTTTTGCAGGTGATCCTAGAGGCTTGAGTCTTTGAGTGACTCTAACACTTTCCTACCATTATGATTATTCCTTGTATCTCTGGAGGCATTCTTCTTAGAGTCTTCAGGGAATAATCTATCCTCTTCTGTTTTAGTCTTTTCATTTGATTTTGAACTATCTAGACCAAACTTCTCTTCTTTGTCAATTTGTTCCTTTTCTATTTTCAGAGAATTCCTTAGTATGGTATTTTCTTCTTCAAGCTTTAAAAATTTAACATTCTTGTCTTTGAGTTTGATATTCAAACAATCTTTAGTCCTCATGCCTTCTTCAACCTTTATTTTCAAATTAGAGATCACACCTTCTGCCTCTTTTAGTCTGATTTCATAGCTTTTTCCTTCTTTTACTTGAATTCTTAGTTTTCATATTCTTCTTTTTATTTTGCAAGAAAGATTTCATATTTATAATTTAGACCTCTTGCTTCATTTAGGTTTTCCAATGCAAAATAGAGTTTTCCTTCAAAGTCAATCCCCCATTCATCTGAATTAAATTCCCAGCCTTTGGTTTTCATAGATTCTAGATCCAAATCAGAGGAAAATATGACTTCATCACATAAGGAGCTTGGCTCCTTACATATCTCAATATTATACTTTCTATTAGTAGTATTGAAATCCATAAAAATGGTTTCATCATTTGAATCATTTTCCTCGTCTTTAGAGGAACCACTACTCTCTTTGGAATAAAGACCCTTCTTGACCTTATCTCTTTTAAATTGTTGTCATCTAATTCTTTAAGGACATTTGGATGCAAAATGACCAATTCTTCCACAATTGAAATATTTAAAAGGTAAGTTACCTTTGTATTTGTCAGTACCTTTCTTTAGTCTTCTCACAAAGTTTGCTCCAACTTCATCAGGTTCATCAATTTGATCAACAACTTCATCTTCAATATTTTTGTTAACTTTGAGTGCAACTTCCTTCTTTATAACATCTTGACCAAACTCTCTCATCTCAAAGGCAGTAAGAGTACCAAAAATTTCATCAATTGAATATTGATCCAAATATTTAGATTCTTCAATGGAAGATACTTTGTGACTAGAAGGTTTTGGGAGAGATCTCAAAATCTTCTTTAGAATTTCACTTTCTTTTACTTCACCAAGTCTGGAGATCCCAAAGACAATTTCTTATACCCAGAGCATATAACTTGCAATTTATTCATCTTTAATCATCCACAGAGTCTCAAATCTACTTTTGAAGATCTGCATCTTGGCTTGCTTCACTTTAGAATCTACTTCACATCTATGTTACTAAGCTTCTCCCAATCATCTTTAGCAGAATTGCAATTTATCACCAAATCTGAATCAACTCATCCACACAAAATAGCATTCTTGGATTTAGCATTACATTCATATAATATGATTTTAGATGGATTTGTAATGAGAGTGGTAGGAATAGTATAACCACTTTTGATTAATTTCGAAATACCAAACCCTGGAGAGTTTAAGTTTCCTTTCATTCACAAATTCCAGTAGGAGTAATTAGTCCCATCAATCCTAGGACCTTTGTATGAATCATCATGTTCCATCTTGAATCTTTTCCTCAAGATATTAAGCTTCTATAGAGGAACTTGGCTCTGTTATCAATCATTGAACACTTTCAGAGATTGAGATGGGAGGGGTTCGAATTGGTCTACACAAAAATTAAGCCCTTTCGGAACTTGAAACTTTTGACATTACTCAAACTCATTTAGCAAATAAAGATAGAATTTTAAGCAAAGTAGTAACAAAGAAGAATATAGCAATTTGAATCTTAACACCTTCAAAAAAACTTTACCAATGAAAGTTATTGCAGTAGTCATATCAACATCAAAGAGAAATAGATAGGGAACACACATATGCACAATGAGACACCAAATTTATGTGGAAAACCTAATGAGGGGAAAAATCACATTGAGATTTAACTCACAATATAAGGCTCACTGGAAAAAGACTTGAAAGAAGACTTACTACCTTAGAGAAATATACAAAAGGAATTGCAACACTAAAGTACCAACCAACTCCAAGAGCAAGATACAGAGGACCTGATGGGATTCACTATCTCATAGCATGAAACAAAAGACATATCAGAGAATTACCAATATTTCCAACACAACTCTCTATTGACTGAGGTGTTCAAGCATAATTTATCTTTCCTTTCACAATATTTAGCACTATCTTTGTTGGATATTCAATACAAATAACTCACACACTATTTCATACTTGTACACTTCATCATTTTGTTGCATCCAAAATGATCTTGCATAAATATCCATCACAACACTTAGATTCTTCAATTAGGTTGACCAAAAAGAGAATAAAAAATAAATCAACTAGTTGGCCACCAAAGCATGATGTAGTCCAATACTAAGGATAGAGAGGAACAAAAAAAATATTAATACTTCTTTTAATGTGATCCAAAATGATTTAAATGCAGGTGCACATCAACCTAAGTCAACATCAAGGAAATGTGTGGATGAGACATAGAAGCACATAACCAGTCGGCTCATAAACACTCTTTCAATTGAATTTACTTGATGCAGTCCTAAATAGAATAGGTTAGGACCCAAATCTATCATGACATACCTTTCATTGTTGGAACAAGCCTCCAAGCACATGACCCAAGCAAATGAACAAGCCTTTTTGGTCATATACCCACAAGTAACCTAGAACGCCAACTTAAGATGCAATGTTGTCACCAAAGTGTCCAAATAGAAACATGTGAATCACATAGGGATGTTCCTTGAATATCCAACATCACTTCTATATACTTCTTTCATATTGTCATGCCATCAAGTACCACTGCAAACCAAAAAAGGTACATACAACTCTATTCAGGAAACAAAAAATACATATCTAAATGATCTAAAATTTGTAGAAAAAAATTTCAAACCACTTCATCATATGAGATTGGAATTGAGACATTACATAGATGTTGTGAACACATTCACCAAACTGCAAGAGTAGAGACATTAATGTAGCGAAATGTGAAGCATTTCCTAGACTAGTCCAAACAACTAGCACACTGCCAACTTACTATAATTTATAGAAACCTCCTCGACAACACAAGTGACCTAAAAAGATAGGATTGCAATGTACATAGATTAATGACATCAAATACCAAACTACAAGACCAAAATTGCAACAATGGAGGAATGTAAAACATTCTCCTGGGTAGAATTTAATGCATCTTCCAGAACCAAAAATATTTGAGCAACTTGTAGAGACTTGAAATTTCTTTTAGTAACACATATATTATCAAGAACATCATGAGAGAGCATGAGACTGACTGTAGATCATCTCTCCAACATTATTCATGCTTCTAATCCTCATCTTAATATATTACCATGAAAACAACTCTATTGTCAGTAATAATGCATTATATGAACATCAACAATAATACTTTTTTTATAAGGCATGACATCTAGCCATGAACTTCAACTCTTCTCTTATTTGATAAGGCATGACATCCAAACATGAACTTCTTCAACTCTTCTCTTCTATGTTATCCCAAACTGAAAATTTCAAGGACTAACAACATATTACTCATGTGCCAACAATCACCATCAATTACAAACACCAATGTTGTGATCAATGATAACAACACAACCATTAGTGTTGACATCAATGATAACAATTGCCAACTATATACTCTCAAACTAATATTTGACAAATGAATCATAAATCAAGCTAGTAGAATGAGAAAAGCTTCTAAGGAGAGACACACATTATAATATTGCAAGAAAATATATGACAACATTAATGTATAAAATAAAAATTCAAAATCATACAAATGCATAAAAGCTAGAGAAGTGGAAATATAAATAGAAAAGAGAGAAGGAAAATACAATTGAGAAGAGAAGTAGCTTCAGATTGTTGGAACACAATGATCTATTGAAAGGGGGTGAATAAGTAGATATTAAAAATTTAGCTCTTAAAACCTTTTATGCATACTACTTTCTTTAAACCTTAATGTGCAGATATTAATCATGTGATACAAAAATATGCATGCACACAAAAACATCACATAACACCAGATATATGTGGAAAAACCGATATGGGAAAAACCACAGTGACTAAGGTTTCTTGAGTCTACTGCTCAAATCCAACATCACAATCCAAATCTCTATTACAATGTTTTAGGGCTACAACCCAAGGAAGCATCAACTACCTAATTTAGAAGCAACCACTTCAAGGATGCAACAACACTCTATTTTAGGAGCCACAACCCTAAGGATCCAACAACACCCTAATTTAGAAGCTACGAATTCAAGGAGACTGTAATCCCCTAATGTGAGCTACAACTTAGTACAATGAGGCAACCACCTTTATGATAACAAACACAAGTATGCATAAAAATTGGTTCTACAAAACCTGATCATGCATCATTACATTCAATACATTATTGCATATTCTACAACACACACTCTGTTGTTGAAGATGCACTCTCAACAACACAACTCTACACTTCTCTCTTTTGTACATAGAACAATCAATGTTCTATCTCTATCCTTCTCTTTCTTCTCTTCAGCACGTTCACATATATTCACCTAGGTAATTATATACATTACAGTCTAGGCTACTTTGGCTAACTCTATCTATTGCAACTCAACTATTCATTACTTTGTTCATCTCACTCTTTTCTTGTAGACTACACTCTCTTCTCATTTACCACCAACACAACACACTCAAAAATTCTCTAATTGTCTACTTTTTGCATAACTCCATTGACCTGCTATCTTACCACATCAAGATACACACCACCACCTAGATTTTCCAATCTGGTTACATGCAATGCATCATTAAACTCATATGTTAGGGTTTCCATACTATCTTCACTAGCAAGCATCTTGTTCACCTTGAGCCATACTCCATCACCCAACATTTAATTCTATTACGAAGAGTTTTCTCAAATTAGCTCTCTGCCAACCCTAGAATTTGATATGCATTAAATGTATTCTCTTGTCAAGCTCTCTTGTCTTGATCATATTTTATCTTGATCACATCTACAATCTGAATTTCTACCTTGAAGATCAATTCTTCATTTATATTGGTCGCTTGTGAAACTGGACCAATTAATTCCTTCTCCTGAGTCGATTACTAGTCAATAACCCTTGTTCACATTGTCGAGCTGTTACAAATCTTTGCTTTTGAATTTTGGTCATTGATCTTCTCCTTTTGTGCCCTGATCCTGTGATCCTCATTTATTTTCATGTCTTTAAATCCAAATTGTTGGATAAGCGGTCATTCAAATCTCCTTTGTCGATCTTAGGGGTATTCACTATAGAACACCATTGTTAAAGTCTCACCTTGACCAAGTGTTGTTTTGCAACAAGGATGCAAAACAACGAATCATCAATTGCCAAATATCCACCTTCACTGTGCACCTCATTAGTCAACACTTTTCACTTACATGGTCGGTCACCATCTTCATTGTTCTGTTGGAGGGATTCATTCACATCTCCCTTTGATACCTCCAAGTCTCTTCTACATACATTACTTGCTTGAGCATAGGGTCCCACAAATCGCTATCATCCAATGTAGACAACATTCCACTAATCGCTATCATCCACTTGATATACTACCTTCATTGTCATCATGCTTATACATTGTCCATGTGTTGTCCTTCCATTTGTTCTCACATTTCAACATTACCTTATCGCCCCGTCACTAGGACATCCATCAATATCATGTCGATATACCACTATAACAATGATGAAGCAATGCACTCACCCATCGCTCCATCATTGGGACATGCTTCAAGGTCCTTGTGATACAATTCACTCACACCAATGCCATCAATCTCTTCAATGTGAACTACCTTTGAGTGCATGGTCCCACATGTCATTTGTCTTCCATGTAATCACCACTTAATTCACAACAATGATGCAAATTAGCACAATTGCCACCTGTAATTTTCAGTCACAATTTGTCATCTCCATCATCCTATCGGGTTCCACATAGCACCTCATCACTCTGTCAGGGGGATGCCAACTACACTCATGCCGATGTGCCTTGGTCTTGTCGATAAAGATTATTGCTTCATCAGGGGTACATCCATCACAATCCTACCGATGTGTTTATGTCACATCAATATCCTTCACTATTGTATGGTCCCCATGCCATCGTGTCATAACATGTCATATTCCATTTGTCACTTTCTACCATGTGCCATCCTATCATTTGATCTTTTTCCATACCCTTGACGCATGTCATCTCACCTAGTTGGGTCCCACTATCAGTGTCCTTTCTTCCATTGCCCTATCAGAGGGACCTTCTTCAAGGTCTTGGCAATAACATATAGTCTCACCGATGATATAGCCATCGTTGTATCGAGGAGATGATCATGACACTCTCATTGATATGACTTAGTCACATCAATGAAAACACTTGATGACTTCACCTATCCACCTCATCGCCATGTCACTGCTTTATAATCTACAACAAGGATTTGGATTACCATTCACTTAGTCCCATCATACCATGTGTCATATTTTTTATCATTGCCACCCATGTCATTAAGATCGGGCCCCACTCAGAGTGTTTCCTTCCTCCTTATCGCTCCATCGTGGATTCTCCCATTCTCTTGTCGATCAGACATGGTCATATTGACAAAGTGACCATCTGGCTATTAGAGAGACACCTACTTGACTCCTAGTGATACACTGGTTTCACACCAATACACCTTAAGAACATTTCCAACCTAGATGATGGGGCCAATCACCTCTATGAGATGAATGGATTAAGTTATCACTTAAGTAACTTGTAACCTATTGTTGATAGTCGATGTGAAAATAGAATATTTGTTCATTATTCCATGTCTGCAAATGACCTAGGGTTTAACTAATAAACCCTAAAACACCCAAGAGTAGAAATAATACATTTTTTTATCACGTCCTTCACTCTCTTGGCTTGCAGAGTACATCACTAGAATGCTCTTGAAAAACCCATCACAAATCTACCACAAAATTTTCCATTAGATCCATTGCTCTCTCATACATCTTTTGTCATCATGCCAACCAACTCCTTTGACTAATTTTCACTTTTGACATCAATGACAACTACAAGCACTTCGACACGGGATCAATACACTTCTCCTTTGATCCCCTTTTGACATCAATGACAACATATTTGAACACAAATACCCAAAAATAAGTGGAAGTTATATTCATGGAAGATGCCATCAAACTCATAATGATATATTCACTACAATTAAGCAAGTTAAGTAAATGTACATGAAAATAGAATAATATTTAGTTAAAAAATAAAAAGCCTACACTAAAACCCCCCCTTAAGCACAACTTAGTTGGGTGGAAATATGGGTCCCAACAAATCAACCATGATAAGGTACCCTTGAGAAGAGAATTCCATCTAGAGAAAAGAAACCCCCTAGGAGAGACAGAGTGAGAGAGAGAGAGAGAGGAACCACCATTGTCCCCTGATTGACTTCCAAATTAAAGAGAAAAAGGAAGGACTAGAAAAGTAGCCTCTTGCACCCCCAATAAAGCTCATAAATGAAGAAAATTCCCTTCGTTTGTAAATGATTTGGTGAAGATGTTGACAATTCTCTTGGAAGTCCAATAATATTAAAGATCATGACATCCATAAATATAATTTTAAATGTAGAATATGTGAACCTTTATTTGCTTGGTCCACTAATGGTGGACTATTTTGTTAAATTTGAATGACACTTTTGTTGTTATATAAAATGATAGATGGCCATCTAAATTGGATACCAAACTTAGTAAGAGCATGTTGATTCAAATGGTCTTAGTGGCTACATTCATAATCCCCAATACTTAGGATTAGTGAAAGATAGAGAAATAGCATGTTTTTTTCTTGACCAACATTTATGACTTGTACCAAGTAAGAATTTTTAGAATAAAGTAGGCTTATGATCTAAATGATTATGTGCCTAGTTTGAATCAATGCACCCAACCAAGACAAAATCAATAACTATTACATAATAAATTTTGTTAATCTATACCTTAAATGTAGTGGGGAATCAACCTTTTTTTTTTCCTTCTAGAGTAGCTCATAGGGCTCTAGCATAAACCAAGGGATCAAATGAAAAAAGTATGGGATTTTGGATCATGTATGAGTTAGGTAAATGAGGTTTCCAACCATTTGTTCATATAAAGTAGCACCAATCAATATTGAACATTGTGTCTCAATTTTCACTCTTGAAAGAAATGGAGTTGGAGTAGGCTTGCAATTAGCTATGTGGAACCACAAAATAAAATCAAGTGCATACTTGAATTATGAAATGATAATTCCAAAATTAGAATGGGATATCTCAATCCTAATAAAATAATACAACGAACCCAATTTGATCATAGAAAACCTATCATTAAGGGTAATTTTCATTGCTACAATAAAGATTAAGAAATTTTTGTGATCAATAAATCATCAATATACTATTATGCCTTGCACAAATGTCCCATTTTACTTTCAAAAAAATGTAGACCCTCTTTTTCTTTTGACAAAATGTGGACCC
The DNA here is from genome assembly GCA_007258455.2 of Sequoia sempervirens. Lineage (NCBI taxonomy): Eukaryota > Viridiplantae > Streptophyta > Pinopsida > Cupressales > Cupressaceae > Sequoia > Sequoia sempervirens. Next base: position 44,437 of record VDFB02332313.1, read on the forward strand.
CTTTTTGTCTTTTTCTTAGATTAGGTTTCATTTCACTATGTTAGTTTCCTCTCTCTTTACAATTATTTAGGGGAATCTACCTAGTTTTATTTACCTAAGGATGATGATCAAGTTAGTTTCATTTTAAATTCCTTAGTGTAAATGATCATTATTGTGTTTGCAGTATTCTTTAGGATTATTGCATATTTGATCTACATCCTAACGTCTTAGATTGTCCCACAAAAATTCTTGTCAAGAGATTAAAGCCATTATTCATTCATAATACAAGTTTTCTAGAAATTCAATGCAAAATTAGATATAGGATGTAGACTTGATCAAATATCCAAACATCTATTCCATTCCCACATCATCTTCTCGCAAATGAGAGAAAGAGTCAAAACATTTGTAATATGTACATTGTGAAACTATGAATAGTTATAGGATATCCAACATAATTCTCAAAATTTTGGATCCCCTTCGAGTTTCCAAAAACCTTTGTTTGACTACTCCACATACAAATTTGTTCATAAAGGGGGTATTTTTGGGATCTTGACCTATTGGATGTGATTTTTGTCATGTTAAAATGTCCTACCATCTTGTTATTTTTTGCAAATCGTTTTGTTAATGGTTATAGTGTTTATTTTTGTAAGAGGTATATCTTGTAAGGTTTTCTTGCAAAGGAAGATGCCTAATGTGGAACTGTAAAAATTCCAATATCATATCCACTGCCACTCCCTTTTTCAAGAAAATGTTTAAAACCATTAGAAGTGAAGTCTTAAGGTTATTTTTGAGAAGTTATGGAGATTTAGCTAACAAATTCCATATCCACTTCCCTAGTGATTTTATATAAACTGGAGCTGCCACATTTATGTCACCTACCAACCCCCTATAACATTAATGGCTACACAAATTAAGATTAATGAATTAGGTATAAACCAAAAATTTCAATCATTTTGATACTTTGGAATTAATATTGAGGTTAACTTTGCAACCTTGGTGACCAACAAAATGAGAACAAGCGCATATGATTGCCATTGAAGTGTACAAAGGGAATTGTAGAGATTTTTTTAACTAGTTATACAAAAAGCTAGTGGAGTTAAAGGTTTCAATGCATGCAGAGCATTCCATTCCCACATATTCAAGTTTTCTTCATGTGTTCAACAAAAAACAATAGATATAAAATTGCCCTAACTTTTTTTTTATGAATTGAATGGATTTAAAAGATTAAACCCAAAACATTTTGGATGCATTAGCAACTTTCAATGCCATTGTAGAATCAAAATAGGTGAATACAAATTTTTTGATGAAACCCTAGATCACAAGATTTGAATACAAACCTAACCCTAGTTCATAAGCTTATATGAACAATTTAAGTAAAAAGTATGAATTTGAATTCAAAGGCTAGGGTAAAAATAGTTGATGCAAAAAAAACCTATAATTTTTTTTAACAAATCCATAGAATTAAAGATTAGAAGTTAAGTAAAACATGCTTGACATAAAATGCTAGAAAAATGAATGAAAAATGACTAGAATGACATCTACATCAAATCCTATCAAAATGGGATCCCTTAGGAATATGTGTATTAAAATGGTTAACTTGTATAATTTCATTGTGGGCATGGAATTTTTGAAAAGTTTACATCAATGTCTATTTCCACTTACTTTCCTTACATGAAATTTAAAGCTTTATCAAAACTAACTAGAACTCGATTTTTTCAAATCTTGGGATTATATTAAATAGGAAGATGCTTTCAATACAATTCTAAAACCTCAAAATCCCCTAGCAATCCCCACAAAACCTCAACAAAAACATTAATGTAAAGATCATGTGAAGTTTGGCTTGGAATCTAGATATTATTCTCATTAGAAATAAACATCTAGATCTTGATCAAATTCATACATTTTTTTATTGAAATTGAAAAAATTATCTTGCAAAATAAACTCTTACTACCAAACTTCTAAAGTTGAAGTCGTAAGGTTCAAATCCACATTGATTTTTCTTAAAAGTGTATTTTGGTTAAATCTTAAAAGAAAATTTCTTGATGTGGAATTTTCTTAGATATGAGGACTTTTCAATATGGAGAAACTATTGCAAAATTACTACCTATAAAATAAAGATGTTTGGAATAACAATAGTTCTTGACTAAGTATATGATAATGGGATAGTTTTGAATGAAACATGTGAGAAGGAGAATGTGTTCCATAATCCAATTCTCCTACCAAATTGGTAAAAAAAAGAAGTGACTTCCCTCTAATAGATAACAAAAAGAGTAGTTGACTTTAGTGTATGATATGTAATTAGAGGTTTACAATTTAAATGTATTTAACCTTAATTACAATTATTCCCGATCTAGATAGAATTGTGTGACTATGTTGTTTAACCATTGAAATTATAGACTAGGTTCACTTTTACATAAATTAATGAAATTACTAATTACTAAAATGTTGTAATTAGAAATCAAATATTGAATTGAAAAATAAATTGAAATGAAATTAGAGAGAATGTAAGATAGGAGATAGAAGAAGAATGAGATGGAAGATAGAAAGAACAAACACAAGTTGATAACGGAGTTCGTCCTTCAAAGGACTACGTCTCTAAGTCCGCTTCTCAATGTTGGAACGCTTTCATTAATATTGCCAAGCACCTGAAAATGTCTTCTTACAATATTCAAGCTTAAAAACCTGCACAAAATTCCTCACAATCTCTCTTACTTTTACAATTTTGGTGTATAATAACACCTTGTAATTTCTCTCAAAAAGAAATCAAATCCTCCATTAGCATTCTAATTCTCTTCACCTTTTTCCCATATCCCTCTTTACAAAAATAACCCCCTTTATATACACATTTATTTGCTAATATGGGCTAAAACCATATTATTTTACAATATCACCATATCTCCCAATTTTAAACTATATATTTTAAAAAATAAATAAATAAACCTTAAAAAAAACCTGGCCCTCTAAATTCTTGGCTCATATTGATTGAGCTTAACAATATAATCTCTTGGGTTTAATTTTCTTTGTTTTTTTGGGCATGTATTTGTTAAAAACAACCTTCGGGGATAACTATCTTTAAATAAGATAATGGCATATTATATTGTAAATGTGTTGTGTGGCTTGTTGGTGGAGAGAAGAAATAGGTGATGGATGGTTGAGGGTTCTAATCCCCTCAGCCATATTTTAACAAACCATACACACGACTTGGATGAGAGAAGGTGCCACGTGGCATTTTTTATTCACCCTTGTTGTGACACATGTCAGTTGATGATTGGTGCTCATCAATCCCATGTCATTGCCATGTAAGATGCCACCTATGCATGACACGTTGGCATGCCAACTATACATGCCACATCACCAACACCTGTACATGCCAGGTCATGTTGATGTCAGCATCTGACCTATTCAACCCTTCTTTTTGGAAACTTTGACCAAAACTTTGACCGATCGTAACTTTCACATATGAGCTCCATTTTTGAAAAATTGAATATAGTTTTAGGATCATCACGACGAGCTCTACAACTTGGCATCATTTTTGTTTCATTCTAAGATGATCAATTTTTTCCCTTTTTGAATGCTTGATTCGCTTATTTGACCAAACCTTTGACTAAGCATAACTTCTACATACAAACTCTTTTTGAGCCCGTTCAAGTTGCGTCAAGACCATGTTGATGAGCTCTACGTGATGATGTTGGTTTCAAGATATTTTGAGACTATGAAATTTTTAGGTTTCCTGGATCCACCTAGATCATTCCTCCCCATTGAGAAGCTTTTGGACCTCCAAAAGTTTGTGTTTAATACATAGAATTTAAGTGAGAGCATTGTCACCTCACTTTCCCAGTATCATCTGTGCACCCTGCTCGAATTTTGAACATCTGACCCATCACAAACACGAAGAAAAATGAGATAGTATTGTTGATACAATTAACTACATATTCATCAATATTCACTCTCACATCCATCATCCACATAGAACTAACTAGTAGAATAACAAGCAATAGTACTAAATAAACTGATGTGAAGGAAAAAGTATAAACGTCCTAGATCTCCTAAACAAGAACATCGCTAGAAAATGTGTCATTCAAACCTTCTTTTACTACCTCTAGTTGAAGGCCTAACTCCACTTGCAACTAATCCTCACACTATGTTTTCTATGACACCTTATCATGATTCAAATCTTCACGCTTAGTATCACTAGTTGTTACAGACATGATGGTTAAAGTATTGTTTGCATTTACAATCACCTTCGAATGCCTTGTGTTTACAACAGATTTGTCATTCTTCATGTGATGAGCTCTAACATTGAATTCAATTCCATCTTTAAACAAATGGTACTTGTTATGTTCCCTGTAGAAAATGGCTTTTTTGTTATACAAATAAGGACTACCTAGAAACATCCCACAAATGTCAAGCGGAATGACATCTAACTCTACCTCATCAACAAACTTGGATGTGATGGGAAAATTGGAGTTTACACTGCTTTGACACATGTAGCCGAGCATTATCATGAACCCAACCCAATGGATAGGGTCTAGGATGAGGATTTATTTTTAATCCCAATTGTTTAACAACTTGTTCTAAGATAAGATTAACTTGTGAACCACTATCTATTAGTGTATCAATCTTAGTTTGTTTAGCAATAGCCCTTATATAAAACAAGTCATTCCTTTTACTTTCAATAGGTACTTCATTATAGCTTAGAGAAGAAGCATGAGAACTAGTACCGACAATAGGAGTATTACCTTTGATACCCACAATTGAAATATTGGTTTCATCATTAGAACCTGATTTGAGATCCTGCACAATAGTTGCAGTCTTCTTCTTACCTTTTTGATCCTTGAACCACTTTGGCTTCTGATCGGGATGTAATTTCCAATATCTTGCATCTTCGTGCCCTTTCTTCTTTCAATGTGAGCAATAAGGCTTCTCATCCTCTTTCTTTACAATATTTGTTCGTTGTGATTTCTCTTTCCCTTTCTTGCTTCCTTTGTGCTTATTTGAGTTCATCAACAGCTTGTCATGGCTATTCCTTGAGCTTGTTTCCAAATGGATAGCTTGCACACTAACTTCATCAATGTTAGTTGGATTAAACCTAAGTATGGTATGTTTCAAACTCTCATGTAATCCACCTATGTACTTTAACAAATTTTCTTGTGTGTACAATGGAATGCCCAAAATTAAAGCCCTCTTTCTAAACTCCTATGTATATTCTTGCACACTGTTTTCTTCTCTTGTCTTAATGATTGCCAGTTCATTACTACTTTTTGCATATGCCCTAATGGATAGAATTTTTTCTTTAATTCAGCTATAAACTCAAACCAAGAATAAATAATTTTTCCATATTGGCTTAAATCTTCCTGAGTTCTTCTCTCCCACTAGATCGAGGTTGTGCCTCCCAGGCGAGGAGTGGCTAATTGAATTTTTGAGAATCCTCAGTAAAATTTTGAATTCTACAATAAACTTCAATTTGTTTTATCCAATTATCAAGTTTTTTTGCATCTAGTTCTCCATTATAGATTGGAAAATCAAATTTAACATCTAGTTTTAACAAAGGTGAATATGTTTGCACAGGTTGTTTCTTTTTAGAAGAGTTAGATGATGAAGAAGAAGAGGATGAAGAAGATGAAGACGATGGGGATGGAGGTTTAGGAGGGTCACAACCACCTCCTACTCATTTACCTTTGTCTTCTTTCAACGAGGATTCAACTTCCTCTTTCTTTCTAGCCTTGCCTTTGTTTCTCTTCTTTCGTTCTTGCCTTTCTTGGAAAAGAACTTCCACCATTGACTTCATCCCAATAAAAGCTTGTTGAAATTTCTTCTCATCGAGCTCTATAGGACTTTGTTCAGGTTCCATGTCTAATCATGGAAATGTCCTTCATTTTTTGATCTCTGGATTGAATTCTTCCAGTGCACCTTCTCCTTGTTTCAATTTCAACTTGGTTAACATTCACTTTTGCAATTTCCTATTAAGAAGATCGAATACCACTTTGATATGTAATTAGAGGTTTACAATTCAAATGTATCTAACCTTAATTACAATTATTCCTGATCCAAAGAGAATTGTGTGACTATGTTGTTTAACCATTGAAATTAAAGACTAGGTTCACTTTTACATAAATTAATGAAATTACTAATTACTAAAATATTGTAATTAGAAATCAAATACTGAATTGAAAAATAAAATGAAATGAAATTAGAGAGAATGTAAAATAGGAGATAGAAGAAGAATGAGATAGAAGATAGAAAGAACAGACGCAAGTTGATAATGAAGTTCGTCCTTCAAAGGACTACATCTCTGAGTCTTCTTCTCAATGTTGGACCACTTTCATTAATATTGCCAAGCACCTAAAAATGCCTTCTTACAATATTCAAGCTTCAAAACCTGCACAAAATTCCTCACAATCTCTCTCACTTTTACAATTTTGGTGTATAATAACACCTTGTAATTCTTCCTATTAGAAAGAAATAAAATCCTCCACTAGCATTCTAATTCTCTTCACCTTTTTCCCATATCCCCTCTTTATGAAAATCACCCCCTTTATATACACATTTATTTGCTAATATGTGCTAAAACCATATTATTTTACAATATTACCATATCTCCCAATTTTAAACTATATTTTTCTTTTAAAAAATGTAAACCTTTAGAAAAACCCGACCCTCTAAATTATTGGCTCATATTAATCGAGCTTAACAATATAATCTCTTGGGTTTAATTTTATTTGTTTTTTTAGGCATGTATTTGTTAAAAAAAACCTTTTTCCCATGTTAATTCCAAAACAGACACGTACCTCATTGGTTGAGAGGAGAAATCGGGATGTGGGGGTTGGGGGTTCGAACTCCCCAATCCCCCAATATTGGGGATAACTATCTTTAAATAAGATAATGGCATATTATATTGTAAATGCATTGTGTGGCTTGTTAGTGGAGAGAAGAAATAGGTGATGGAAGGTTGAGGGTTCAAATCCCCTCAACCATATTTTAACAAACCATACACATGACTTGGAGGAGAGAAGGTGCCACATGGCATTTTTTTTATTCGCCCTTGTTGTGACACATGTCACTTGATGATTGGTGCTTGTCAATCCCACATCATTGTCATGTAAGATGCCACCTATGCATGCCACATCAGCATGCCAACTGTACATGCCACATCACTGACACATGTACATGCCACATCATGTTGACTTCAGCATCTGACATGGTCAACTCTTCTTTTTGGAAAATTTAACTAGATCTTTGACCGGTCATAACTTTCACGTACGAGCTTTGTTTTTGAAACTGAATATAGTTCTAGAATCAGCGTGACGAGACCTACAACTTGGCATTATTTTTGTTTTATTCTGAGTCAATCAATTTTTTTTCTTTTTGAATGCCCGATTCACCTAAATGATCGAACCTTTGACTAAGCATAACTTTTGCATACATACTCCTTTTTAGCCCATTCAAGTTGTGTCAAGACTGTGTTGGCGATCCTACACAATGATGTTGGTTTCATGAGATTCTTAGATTGTGAAATTTTTAGGTTTCTTGGATCAGTGTAGCATGGTTGAAAGGAAATTTTGAGAAACTAAAGGCCCAAGGAATCACTTTATTATATAATAAGAAGGAGAAAAAAAGGATGAGGGAAATTAAATATAGTAGGAGGGAGATGTGTTGAAACTAGACAAAATAAAATTTTCAACCTCCTAAGCCCAAGAAAGGAAAGTAGTTGAAACCAAATAACCTCAGATAATGTGAAAGATGAAAGTTCTAGAAATTATTGAAGAAGAAAAAATGTAGAAGAGGAGGTAATTTTGGTAAAGAGGAAGAAGAAAGTCTAAGAGAGCTACTTCAAGTGAGAAACATATTCTAGGAAATGTACAAATACCCTCTTCTCCACCTTATACTATAAAAAAAAAAAAAAAAAAATCCTCTACTTATCATTGCCCAAAATGGTCTTGCTTCCGCACAAGTTCCTATAGTAGATCCTAGTAACTCCTCTAGACTCTCCTATAATATCAACACCGCCTATCTCTCCTTCAAATTTATCCAAGATTGATAGAATTATGAAAGGAATAGAAGAACATGAAGCTTTATGAGAGGAGGTAAATAGTCAAATACAAGATGATTGAAATAAGAAGGAAATAGAAGAAAAAATACCAGCTAAAGAACTTCCCTAGGAAGAGATCAACCAGATGTGCAGAATATATAGGATCCAACCCAAACCAAAGATTTGAATGATGAGGTTTGAATTTTTCAATATCTCATCCCTATATGAGGCTCAAAACCAAATTGATGAGATCAATAAGGAAGAAACTAGTCTTCTAAAATTAGAAATAGATGGAATCAATAAGGAATATCTAGTTTTTCATAAGCAACAAGTGACTGAAGGAAAAAATTATAAGGACCAAGATCTAGTTCTACAATAAGTCTAAATAAATGATATTTCATAGGGTGATCTACTTATAATGTCATCCATTCCCTTAATTCTTCAAGGAAAATATGACAAAGACACAAAAGACACTAAGGTCGTAGATGAACAAACACAAGTGGATATATCAAGTAATGCACTAGTGGATACATCTAATCAAGTGCATGTGGATATTTCCAATCAAATTCTAGTGTTACAAAAATATTCTCAATAATAGGATGATTCACAACAAGTAAAATTAGAGAAGCAAGTCATTGATTATACTCCCCTAGTGCTAGCATGTCTATACTTGAATATTCAAAATTGACAACCAAGGGTGAGAGCAACATCTCTTGACCTTTAGAGTATTTTGAATAAAATAGATACAACTAGGATGAAAAATAATCCTAGGATCCTTTTTGCAACAACAAAGGGTGCATTTGGATCTAGGATAGCTAAAAAATTTACTCCTATAGTTGATAAGGATGATAGAGACATGAGGCCCATAGATTACCAAATTACCACAACCAATTTGGTACAACTTACAAGAGAGAATGAAATTGAAGAGGTCCAATTAGTTGTATTGATAATGGTTTTCCAAATGAGGAAGGATGAGAAAATTAAGAACTAAAGGAGCAAATAAAAAAGTTACAAGAATACATTAAGTAGCTGACATCTACACTAAAAATAATAGATGGAACAATTTTTCCTCCAATAATCATATAATAGCAAGAATCATCCTCACCCAAAAAGATGAAATGTATATCTAGAGTCATTAAGGACTAGACGAAATAACTAGGTAAACAAGGGGATACAATTATTGAACAAATAACCCAATATTGATTTGAATTTAATATTTATAGAAAAAGATTGATGGATTGAGGGATGACTATGAGGAAGAAAAAGAGTAGAATGATCAAGATGTTAGAAACATACGACAACTAAGAGGAGAGTGAATTAGTTGTACATTGAAATCCTCATTAGTCTTAAAACCCTTATTAAACATTATCTTGAATGTAAACAAATGAAGCATCAACACATCAACAACCATACACAATAGAACACCAGATTTTAGATGGAGAACCCTAATCAGGGAAAAGACCACAGTGAGGATTAACTCACATATATATGAATATCACCAATTATAAAAAATCTCACTACTGGAAGGGCTCACTTCCCAAAAGAGAGAAAGGATTACTGCACATGAAGGTCACTTCTTTCAAATAGAAAGAGATTACAAAGAAACTATTACAAGGAGGTTCGCCACCTTAGAGAAACAAGAGAATAAACCACAACCATCTGCAACCTTCGACTCATTTCCTCCAACAACTTCAAGCACACCAAAATCTAGACACCTTTCGCTCAATATTTCTAGTAGTCTTAGACATTCATGTTCGCACTCAAATCACAACACTTGATCACACTTACATCATTTTTCACCACTTAGCACATTACACACTTCTTCAACAATTAACCTTGAATATATATTTTCTACAACCATGAATAACCTCCTCTAGGTCTACTTTAATGAAATGTACGCACCTTAAGTGTGCAACAACCAAATAGGTTGGCACCAAACACTTCCATAGTGGAAAGAAGTGGAGGACCACACCAAGGGTTAACCAAGGCCCTAATCTACACCAACATGCTACACCAAGCTTACACAATTCATGAAGCACATCTACAAATGGCGCTAATATGTCAGGTTAGCCAAAATAGCATTAACGCTACCAAGCAACCACATACACACTTCACAAGGTTCGAAAACATCCTGTGGACCACATAGAAACATTACACAACATTCTAGAATATTCAAACACACTGGAACAAACACATGCAACTGAGAATACTATCATCTTGTGCAACCAATCAAACTACCACTAAAACACAACACATGAACCAAGCTTATAGAATAGTTGAACATCAAACCATCCAAGGGAAGATAGATACAAACATCATTAGAACATTCCCAAATCTGTAATACAAGAAAATTCAATGTGGAGAAATGCAGAGCAATTTAATTTCCCCCATACAATCCTCTTCACAAGCCAGACATTTTCAAACACGTCTTCTACTGTCACACACTCCAAAACTTGAAACTTTGGATATAACACTTTCAAATAATTTTGATCATCATATCCAAACCACACAAGAACAATTTCAAGAAGGAAGAAATGCAGAGAAAAATATAGAACACATCCATGTCACCTTGTACACTCTTTATATAAATTTTCTCAAAAGCACTTGGAAACCAAGTGACCCTGTTGCATCTACAACACCTACTCAACACTACAAACATATTCTCATCATGACCAAAATAGAGGTTGACATCAATGACAACATAGTGCAACAATCTACCCCTTTTTCATTGATGACAACAACTATTGAAATGTTGAAAGAATGAAGAAGAAACCCTTTTTATGTGTTGTCATTGATGCCAACATTAATTGTTGACAATTTTTTCTAATTTGGTGAACATAATGTATGCATCTTAATCCGGTAATTTGGTCTGGACTTGCTCATGTAATAAGATTTGTTTATGAGGTTACAATATGTTATTATTGGCTATCATATGCATTTATATTCAAGATTTAAGTGATTTTGGTTGAACTAGCTGAAAGTTACAAGTAACAGAAATTCAACATACAGTTTTTGGCTTTATACAGTGTAAGTGGGTATGTGTAATTTGGTCCACATTCCTCTGGTAATTGGATTCAATCTTTAAAATTTTGGGAGATTGTTTACAAGTGTCAATACACTATATATTCCAGATGGTGAGTGATTATTTGATCTGATGGATCGTTGGTGGTTGATTAGTTTACTTATTTTGTGATTAAGTCTAATTTTTGGATGACCAAATACTTGATGTGTTGAGAAGATTAAATATGTATTGCAGATATTAATGAGATCTATTTTAGATCCATTTTGATCTAAATTAAGTGTTTCACATTTTTTTTTTAGTGTGAAGATGTTTTTGAATTATGTATGGAGCCGACAAGGCAATTTTGATTTAATATAGGGCTACATCTAATTAGGTCGACCTAATTGATGTATGCAGATGTAATTGGGTGTATATGTAAGACATTTTTGAGTTGTAGAAGATTAGTGATATGTGATGTGATGCAAGTATGTGAATTTGTATGTGTAAGATCAAAATAAGGGAAAAAATTTTACTAATGTTGAGTGACTACTAAGAAGAGCAAAGTTTTGTATTCAAAGCTTCAAAGGAACTAAATTTAGCACAAGGAAAGTGCACTCTGTATCAGTTCACATTTTGGCTATGAAGCCATTTTTATTTTTGTATCTATTTCTAGTTGTGAGCCTTATTGGACAATGTGTACTAGCAGTGAGCCTCTGTAATATCTTATAACTGGTTATAATATATTGTGAGCTAATCCTCACCATGTTTTTTCCCTTTTTGGGTTTTCCATGTAAAAATCTTGGTGTTCATGTGTTATGTGATGTTGTGATTCCTTTCATGCTTTCATTTGTAGTTGCAGTTAGATATGTTTTGATTATTGGATGGATTATGATCAAATTGTTTAATAGAATACTAATTCACCCCCCTCTCAATATTTCATTTGTTTAACAATTGGTATTAGAGCCTAGTTCCTTTTAAGAAGCCTAACAACTTGAGGAAGATCTTGGAGATTGAAGATATGGCTAACAAAAAAATACCCTATTCCTCCTGAAGAATTTTTTGCAATTGAATCCATAGAAGATGACTACATGATTGAAAAAGAACTTAAAGTTGCTCTTGAAGATCTTGACAGAGTTGAAAATGAGAACAAAAGTTTGAAGGAAAATCTAGAGAAAGCAAATGAATGTGTCAAAAAGTTGAGAGAACGAATCAAGAAATTCACAGGGAGACATAGAGAAGTCAATGAACAATTGAAGAAATCCAATGAAGACATCACTAGACTAAAAGTACAAATAGAAGAAAAGAAAAGAGTAGGGGATTTCCTGAATGCAGTGGTACAAAGAAATACTGATGAATGTACACAACTTGAACAAGAAATAGTAACTCTAAGATTAGATCTAGAGAAAGCAAGAGCTCATGAGGAAAAATTCAAAACAAGTACTACAATGATTGATAAACTAATTGTTGGATAGAAACATTCTAAAGATAAAGATGGTTTGGGACTTGAAGAAGGAGAAAGCTCAAAGGAAAATCAAACCCCTAACAAAGTTGATCAAAATAAGACTCAAGGAAATGGAAAATAATTCAGAAATCAAAGAAGCAATGTTGGAAGACCCCCTATCAGACATCCAAATGCTCAAAGGTACCCATCTTTCAATGGTATTTATTTTTCATGCAATAAATTTGGACATAAGGCAATAGAATGTAAAAGTAGAATGAATCAGAATGTTGTATCCTTCTCTGGACAATGTTTTGCATGCAAGAAATTTGGAAATACTAGAGCTATTGAGTGTAGAAGTCAGATGATGAATAGATTTAATACTGGTAGAATGGTCCAATCTTTCAATAGTTACTATTATACATGAAATGTATTTGGACATAAGGCTAACCAGTGTAGATCAATATTGAATAGAGGTCAGTTTAGTCAGAGAAATGTTGTGTGTTACAATTACAACAAACCTATGTTGGTGTAGGTCTTTTATTTTCCTAGTGGGTTAATTTATTTTCTCTTAGTACTAGGTATTTCCTACACTTAATTAAGCTTGCTTAGGATAATAAAGTGAGTTTATTATTTAATAACTATGAGATAAGTGATGAGGTGTTCCCTTTCTCAAAGAGTGGAACTACTTTCCACTTTTGGTGGCATCCTCCACTTTTGGTGGTCCATCTCCACTTTTTGTGGTTGATTCCTATTGGTTGGATTTTCCACCTACCTCCTCTCCTAAGTTCTATATAAACTCACTACCTAGCTTGTATTTTCATCCATTCATGCATATTTGTGTTGTATCTCTTCAGCTTGGAAGATTTTAATGCAATTTTGTCATATTGACATTGCATAATCTCTTAGAGTTCTAGTGTGCATTCTTTATGCTTTTCCAATTTATGTAGCTTTGATTCTCTTATGAAGTTCTTGGGTTATTCAATCGATTTTAGATTTCTAGCATGGTATTAGAGCTTTTGTTTTGAGAAATATAAGTTCTTAGATTCCTGATTGAGAGATTGAGTTTCTTGTAAAAATATTGTAAATTCTTGTATTCTCTTCTCTTACGTTTTTTAACGATTTGGAGAATAAAAAATGATTTGCAAAAAAATAATTACCTTTTTATTTTGCATATGTGTTTTGTGAGATTTGGGTAATTGCAACATTTCTAATTATACTGGTAGTATTTTTTATTGTTCCAACATGTCTAGAAGGCTCGAGAAATTTAGATTTGGTTTTTGTTTCATCCAAATTGGAGATGATTTGACATAGTTGTAGGCGAGGGTTTGAAATAATCTATTTTTCATTGGAGTCATTTTTCTTTTTGCTTTAGAAATCTAGCTTTCACTCATTTTTGAGAGAAAGGATTTTTGGGTTTTGTAGCGAGGGTTGAAATCTGAACTGGGTATCTTTTAGATTTTGAGTATCTTGCTCAAATCTAGAGAATTTTTTTGTACAAAAAGTGTCACACATCACTTATCTCCTCACTAAAGGTTTAAAAAAATTCATTTAAATTCATCTTTTGCTTGCTGGATCAAAAACTGATTTATGGGTTTTCTTCTTAGCATCAAAATATTTATGTGATTCTATTATTTTTTGGAAACAATGAATAGATTTTTCAGAAATCAAATCATAAATAAAACTATTTCTTAGAAAAAATTGTTTTCGGCAGGCTAAATTCAACAAATTTTTAAAAATTCATATCTTTTGCTTAGGGCGATGGATTTTAGAAAATAAGATATCATTGGAAAGCTAGAGATGAGCACTTTCCATCCATAGAGGTATTGAGAAGATTTTTTTCCATCTTGTATCAGATATTTCAGTTTAAAGTTGTCTTGTGCTAATTTCTTCAACGGGCCATAACTTTTTCCTGGTGCTCCATTTTTCGGAAAAAAAATAGGCATTGGAAAGGTCTTGAAGAGCACTACACAGCCATAAGGCTAATTTTTTCATATTTTTCCTTAGGTTCATTTTGTATTAGAATTTGTATTTTTTTTAATTTTGAGCCCATTAAGCATTGTATCTTGGAAAAGGCTTTGTAAACACACTAAATTATAAAGTTCCAACCTTATAATATCTGAGGGGGTGATCTTTGATACTAATGAAAAGGGTGAGAGTGTATTGATGTTCTTTTGTAATCATTTAAGGATTGTATCATGGGTTTTTCTACCCATCATTCTAATATAGTCTTGGATAAAGCTAATTATGAGTCTTAGAAAAAAGACATTTTAACCCATCTCAGATGGCTAAAACTCTTGCCTTACCTTTATGGACTCAGGCTTGAACCAAACACAACTGACAAGAAGAATGTTTGGGGTAATATAATTGATCATGCAATAGGAATAATTGGTTTTCATGTTAATTATGGCACTCTGTTGTCTATAGAGGGCATTGAATGTCTCCACACAATTTGGACCAATATTTGGGAGATGTTTGGAAATCCTCATGTTTCTCCATTCCCAAATGATCCTGTTGCATATTTCCTTATTTCAATTGATGATGTAGATAATATACCCTATGATGATGATACTTTAGAGGAGCTTAAGTATTATGCACATCTTGAATGTTTAGATGACACAGAGACTTCTCTTTCTTCTCATCCTCATGTTGAGATTGCATTGACATCACCTATTGCAGATTTAGATTTCAAAGATGCTTTGTCGAGAGCCTCCAATGATTCATTATAGCAAGATCAATTATATCTTCTAGATTCAGTCTATTGGGACCAATTTCTACTAGAAATCTCTTATTTTCTTGTAGAGTCCTTCATCTCAAATCTGGATGATACTATTGAAGACATACATCTTCTCTTTGATGACCACTCTTTTTTCCTTGAATCTGTTGTTGCTACTTCAGAGTTTAGAGTTACTTCTTCAAAAGCTTCCAATGACTTCTTGCAATAGGATATCTATAGTCTTTTTTATTCAGCTTGGGATGATCTCTTGATAGGTATTTCAGATTTGTTTATGGAGACACATATTGCAGACTTGGGAGAGACTATTGAGTGTATTCATCTTCTCTTCTCTTCGATGATTCTTCTTTATTTGTTGTGAGGGAACACTTTGACCCTCTTGTTCATTCTCTACATTATCATTTATTTCAGTTTAACATGAGTGTGGATACTTTGGATCATCATTTGGAGAAGACATCTTCAGAGGAGATACTTGATTCTTTGGCATATGCTCTACATCAATCTCTAGGAGATTATAATTTGTCATCTTTAGCAGTGTGGCCTAGAATGTCTGATTTGATTGTGACAAATTTTAGCATTGACATGGAAATACTTGAGCCAACTTCAGAGACTTCATACATCTTGAGCTTTCTTCCTACATATTCCTTTCAGAACTTGGGGGATACCATGCATACACCTTTGGTTGTGTTTCTTCCTAAGGGGAGGAATGTTGTTTGATGATCATGGACCATCTTCTACATCTAGTTTCGATCATCTACCACTAGATCTTCTAAAGGGCCTCTTTGTTCTTCCACTTCATTTATCTCTATTATGGGGGGGCATAATTCCTTTCTATGGGATGGGGCTTCTTCTTCTTTGGGGGGGAATTTTATATGTAAATTGGTACCTAACATGACCTCATTTTTTGAGACCCATCATCTTTTACATCCTCGTAAGCTATGCTTAAGGGGGGGTGTTGGTTTAGGTTTTTTATTTTCCTAGTGGGTTAATTTATTTTTCCTTAGTCTTAGGTTTTTCCAACACTTAATTAAGCTTGATTAGGATAATAAAGTGAGTTTATTATTTAATAACTAGGAGATAAGTGATGAGGTTTTCCCTTCCTTAAAGTGTGGAACTACTTTCCACTTTTGGTGGCATCCTCCACTTTTGGTTGTCCATCTCCACTTTTTGTGGTTGATTCCTATTGGTTGGATTTTCCACCTACCTCCTCTCTTAAGCTCTATATAAACTCTCTACCTAACTTGTTCATACATTCATGCATATTTTCATTGTATCTCTTCAACTTGGAATCTCTTAATGCAATTTTATCATATTGGCATTACATAATCTCTCAAAGTTCTGGTGTGCATTCTTTATGCTTTTCCAGTTTATGTAGCTTTTATTTTCTCTTATAAAGTTCTTGGGTTATTCAATCTATTTTAGATTTCTAACAACCTAGACATATTTCAAGATTCTAAAAAAGCAAGAATGGAAATGGAAGGAAAACAAATCCAGGAAAGAGGAATGAGCCTGTGAAGAAAATTGATCCTACTAAAGTAAAGAAGGAAACATAGAAGATTTGGAGAAAGAAAGAGGAACCTAAGAACAAAGATGAATAAAATGCATTTGTACCACCTTCTGGTGTAAATAATTCTCTTGGAAATTAAACCTAAGTGTGGGTTCAAGGGGAGCAATAATAGAAAAATCTATCAAACCCTTGGAAATATGAGGTGTCAAGGAGTGACACGAAGATACATGGTGTAAGATGACAAGCTCAAGCTTTTGAAAAAGATTCTAACAGAAAATATGAAAATCTAAAGAAATGTGAAGCATTTTAGGGTTTATAATGTATTAGTGAAGTGTTTACCAGCTTTTTGGAACTTGAACCAATTAATGCAAAATTAGGGAAAATCGAAAGGCATCAAGTGAGTTTCTAAATTAATTTTAATATTTGTGCATTTAGAGAAAAGTTGAGCAAATTGAAAGAGTATTGAAGGAGATTCAAAGCAATCTGGTTCAAACCCTAGATTATGTCGTGTGCATATAAGGTATTTACAAAACTATCTATGCTTTGTGGGTTTGAAATAGAACTAATTTTATAAGCAATGGAGTTTTGTTGGAGTTACAATGGCTACATCGACCATAGTTAACATCATTGAAAGACCTAGACCTAAATTTAAGAGGCACTCATGGAAATTCTTTGATAATGACCCCAACGGTGCTTTTTCAAAGATTCCTCATAGGGTTCTACCCATTGAAGACACTAGGGTTTACATACATGGAAAATTGGATGAATATGATCACCAAAAAATCAAGGATCTTTGGTCTACTAAGCTAATTGAAGATGATTTCTTAGCAAAACTAGAATATGTTAACCTAGTACGGAAGAAGCTTGACATTTGGAACTAGTTTCCCAACTATAGAAATGAACTTGATGCAAAGTATGTGAGGCTTGCATTGAGCAGAATGCATGATAAGTTCATGTGTGCGAATATTCCCAGTCTAATTTCTAAAGAAGTGATCAAGGTTGTGACTGGATAGTGTGATATCGAACATGTACCAGTACTAAGGTCTGTAAAGAATGAAGTAGTTATGGAGTAGACTGGTGCTACCTATGACATAAGAGAATTAACAAAAAAAAACTATCACAAATCTTGTTGTAAAGTATGCTTCAATCATGATAGGTCACAAAATTTATTTCACTAACAAGGATAATTCTATGTCTACAATTGCAATTTATTTTTCTTATGATATGATGGTGAATGGGAAGGATTATGATGTTTGTGAGTTGCTCTGACAACAACTTCTAAAAAATATAAAGCAAACTAGAGAGAAGAAGTACACATTTAAATTTGGAACTCTGATTGTGTGTTTGTTGATCTACTTTTTGAGAGAGCTATTCGAAAGGAAAGACATTGTATGTGATAGAAGCAAACCCATGGGACATCAAATTTTTTATTATATGCACAATATAGGGAACTACAAGGCTTGATATAATTCATTGGTTGCATTATTTTTAGTGTTTCAAAACAACATGCATGATAGAGAAAGGATTCCTTGGAATCTAGTGGATAAGTATGAAAAGGAAATAAATTTTCTTCTATCCACTGATGAATGCATCATAGAGGGCATTGAACTTGGGACAATATGGATTGAGCCTCTTAGATATGAGGTTTTTTAGAATGAAGTTGAGAGATATATTGAAGTGTTGCTAAAGAGTCCTAAGGACCCCTCTTCGCCAAGACATGGCACATATGAAGAAAAATCCTTTGAAGTACACTTGGAAACATCAACACCTGCAAGGAAAAAAAGAGTAACAAAACAAGTAAATCAATACTTTGAGCTACATGGACTCTCAGAAGGTGAAGTACAAAGGCTAGGGGAAATAGTTGTAGAAAGAGAAGCTAAAGCAACTAGTGAGTGCTCCAGACCACAAATATTAGGAAGAACAACTTCCACCCCTACTTCTGCATTTTGAAAACCCTTCGGTACAACTACTATTAAAGGAAAGGCAGAGCCCAATTCTCTGGTAGTTGAAGAAGTGACTGCACCCTCTAGACCCAACACCCAGACTACCAAAAGAAAGGGTGCACCTCCCACAACACTCCCTGCTACCTTTGGAAGGAGGAAGAAGCAAAAATCATTGAGAGGAAAGAACTTGAGTACAATTATGGAAGAAGAGATCAAGCTTGGACTTGAACATGAGGAACAACTTACAAGGAAAAGGAGAAGTAATGCCACTACTAGTAGTGAAGGTGCTTCATAGGAAGTAAGCACCAGAACAAAGAAACCTAAGGTTGAAATTGTGGAAATTTCTAAGGAAGAAGAGATAGAAAAAGAAAAGGAGGCTTTCACTGTTCATATCCACAAGAATCCTGAGAAGAAGAAATTAGAGGAAGGTTCTTCAAAGCCTAAAAAGAAGAAATCTCCTTCGGGAAGAGCTCGTTCACCAATAAAGTTAGATGCTTTGGTTAATAATATGTTAGAACATGATGATATATTAGAATTAACTACAAAAATGTATAATGAAATGGATGAAGAAGATAAGAAAACAATTATTGAAGCCATCATTCAATACACCTTCATTTTAGAATCAAATATGGATAGCATTAGGAAGAAGATTCATAGTGTTGTGTGGAAAGCCTTGGTGGAAAGAAGGCATGAAGTTGTTAAAGCTAAAGATAAGATGAAAACTGAAGCCTTAGAGTAAATTGGATCCTCCTTATCTAAGGATGACAAGGATACCTTGATGGAGGTATACACTAAATAGTTCAGAGTGAACAAAGGGTCACAATACTTGTGGGCAGAGAAAAGGTTAGAGCAGAAAAGCTAAAGAACGAAACAGTGAATTCTATCAGAGACAACAAAAAAATTTAGGATGATTGTTGTTACTTCATCATCCAAAACAACTCAAGGTGAGGAGCTTGATAAAGATAAGGTCATTGATGTAGAGGAAAATATTCCTCCTATCACAAATTTTATTGTTTTCAAAGAAGTTTTAGAAGTGAATGATCATATTGCAAAGGAGACTCCATCATTTGATGTTTTAGGGAACACGATGTCCTCACCACCACCGATTGATGATACAAATGCTTCTCCAAAGATCTATACTCCTCTATAGGACACAAACACTACCACTGATGCTAACAATGAAAATCAAAATACAAAACAAGAGAAAGAAAAGGAAAAGGAAAAGGAAGAGAATGTTGATAATGATGCTGACAAATAGAATGAGGAGACAGGAAATGCAAATGGAAACAATCAAAATGAAGAAGGACAAAGAGAAAAGGATGAAAGAAATAAGAAATATGACAAAAAATAGTTTGAAAAGAATGAAGAAGTGCCTCAAAAGACTATGGAGCTGACAAAGTCATCCAAAGCATCTTTTGGAAATAAACTTAATAGTCTTTTGACAAGACAGATGAGGTTTCAACCGGTTATTCATCCCAAGTTGATACAACTGCCATTGCACCAAGGTAGTGTAGATCTAAATAAGATCTCAATTATTCAAAAGTTGGAGCTTGAAGACATCTTCCTTTTGGACTCAGGGAACACTAAGAGCGGGGGTGAATCAGTGTTCAACAATTTTAACTTTAAATTCAAATCTTAAATCATTTTCAACACATAAACAGAAACAAAGATGCAAGCACAAGAACAAGATGATCAAAACACCATAACACCAATATTTTAATGTGGAAACCCTATTAGGGGAAAAACCACAGTGGAGATTAATCCACAATTTATACTCTGTTAAAATTATGAACAAAAGAGAATGTACTTGCATTCAGGTGCACTTCCTAGATCTCACTGCTCAAAATAATAAAGGCTCACTTCCTTACAAAATGTTTTTGATTACAACAAAAATTGAACTGAGAAGATAGCATCTACAAAATCGCTAGATTCAATTCTAGTGAAGCACGTAAAAATAGATTTTGGACCTTTTGTCCAATTCACACTTCTACTATGCTCTATTACAACAACCCTTCTGTTGCTCAAGAAAAAATTCACTCAACAGATCTTCTGATGTATGCTCATATAACTACTCTACACTTTTTCACACACACACCTTCTTATAACATCATGCACATGTAAAAAAATGAATTACCAATCTCATATATATATCCATTAGAAAATCTTTTAATCACTTAAGTCAGCTTCAATAGAACATGAAATATTCTCCAATAGTTGGCTCAAATCACCAATTAAAATTAATGTGCACCCAAACAAGTTGGCTAGACTATAACTGGAACCCAAATCAAAATTCCCAACACAAGAAATATTAAAACAACTACTCCTTATACATCTGCGACATGCTATATACACCAAGTTGGCCATAATGAGATAATAAACAATAAATCATTCTACCAAATCTCTTAACCCGTACACCGATTACTACAACACCACAAAACTTACCAATACAATAACATACATGCTTAACAACCTTTCCTAGGGGTCCACAACATAGAATAATGATTAGGTGGAGCATATAGACTAACTTATCAATTGGATACCCTATTCTTCATGCTTTCTATCAATAGTATATTGTTTTCTACTTTGTTTGCCAGTATGAGCTACTTCTAGACTACAAACCACGTTAATGACCTCAGTTTCCATCAATGACAACACTAGAATCCATAAAAAATATTCCAAAGCCATATGCCAACAATCTCTCCCTTTGGCATTGATGACAACACTTAGTGAAAAATGACTAAGTGTTAGAACGAAAACTCAAAACTTCAAAACTCATAAAACATTGCTCCCCCTTTGGATGTCAAGGCATTTTTCACTGCATTCTCTTTGCCTTTGATAGCAATGACAAAAATTTTGTTGTTCTCCTTCTAGTTGCACTCTCTCACCCTTTATTGATGCAAAAATTGTTCAAAATTTGAAGAATAGCGATTGCCACTCAAATCAGAAAATTATTTTATACTTATCTTTCATCTCCAAAAGAAATTTCTTCCAAGCATCTACTGCAATCCCAATAATTATTATCAAATTGTTGTTTTTTGATAACCTGGACAAGGGATTCAGGAATGGTAATGGCTTCTTCTAGCTTTTCTCCTTTCTTCAAAACTTCAATCATTTGCTCTAGTCTACATTCAGTTTGATCTTTCACTTTCTAGAAAGTATATATAAGAGTGTTTTTGGCAAAGTGAACCTTTGCATGCTCAACCTATAACTCATGAATTTTCTTCTTAACTACTCCATCCTGGTCCTAAACCATACTATAATCTTGACCAATTTTTATCAACTCATTCTCAATTTTTTCCAACCTGTCCTTGTATTTTCCAACCACATGAGTCCACCTAAGACAATAATTGTAGATTGTATTTGTTGAGTCAATGTATTGTCTTAACACATTCTTTTTCTTTTTTAGTTTGGTGAGAGATAGCCTAACTTGCTCGTTCAAATGCAAGATTATTTATTCTTCTTTCCTGTCCTAAGGCATAGAGGCCATAACATCCCCAATACATTCAATTAATTCTTCTGGAAGTACATTCTATAAAATTTCCAATTCAATGTTATTGTCCACAAAGTATCTACCTAGAGTGTCCTCAATGAAGTCCTATTCATATGATGGTCCATTTATCCATATGTCACTTATCTTTTGCATTCCATCTTCTTCTTGAATAATCTATAGTATCTTTGCTTTGAATAAAGCACCTTCTTCATTGCTTTCTTCTGTTATTATCACATCCAGTTCAAAAAAATTTGGTTCATCTCTTTGTGTGTATTCATTAGAATCTTCATCGATTATATCCACAACCATCTTCTCTTTACCTTTTCCCTTAACTTTTGTTGACTTAGGTGTCAGAGGAGTGTCATCAGCTAACTCTCTTTCTCTTTTATGCTTTTTCGCTACCTTTCTAGAGGAAGATCCAACTTCAATTTCTTTTATCGGGAGTGGAACACCGCCTAATTCAAGCTTTCCTAACAACCTTCTAAAGAATTTTTCATAAACTTGTTCACCATTTTCAAGAGTATTGAAATGCTCAAATATTTTCTTACAAACTGGTATATTTTCCTTCCATACCACATTATCATTTTGAGGTAAGCAATTCAAAAAATACATCATAATGCATATAACTAGGGTACCAAACCTAAAAGAGTAATCTATATCCTTTGTTAATTGCACATTTTCCATCAATTGATCCTTCAACAATCCACACAGATCAAATTCTTCGTCTTCCATTATCATTTTGTGTGCAATGTAGACTACACCTATAGAGGTCACTCCTTCCCTATTTCTAAAGAAAAAATTGTACGAAATTCCATATGCAATGTACCTTGTCAATGGATATTTGAAGGTTGTAATTACCAAAGCCCTTTGATCTCCTGTTACACCGGTTAGGGCTTCAACTTCAACGTTTTGAATCAACTTCTTTTTTGAGACATCTCCAATATTACATAATCTTGTCATATTTCTAATTACATCTTTTGAAATTCGATAGGGTTTATCTAGAGTAAGGATATCATCATCCAATTTGTTCAAGATAAATTGAACCACTTCCACATTGATGAAATAAGGAAACTCATTCCAAATGTCCAAACTCTTATGTTACGCACCTTCAAGCCATTTTAATTCACCGGCTGGAAACAAGTTTCTTACATCCCTAACCTTTCGACTACTATATTCATCCAAAGTCACTATTCCTTTAATTTGCTTCATTTTCCATACTAAGAATGGTTTTTATTTAGAGCACAAAATTAGGAATTCAACAAGCGATCAAAAATACCTGGTGAATTTTTTGCCAAATTTTCTTGACTCCTTCGAAGTTTCGCTACATAGGCTCTCCTTTTCTTCTTCTTAGATGCAAGGTGATAATTGAGGGTTCCAAATTCCCTTTTATAATTTTGTACACCTAACCCTTTTTTTCACATTAAATAATTTTCCCTAGGAGTTCTAGTAACTCTTTTTTCTCAGACAACAAGAAAAAAATTCATCTACAAACCTTCTACTTTTCATACTCCTACAATGGCGATCACTAATGCATTTGCAAACTTCTTCCACAACTACTAACAATTTCCTGCATTTCGATGCTAGCTACTGACAAGGGATCAACTGATTTTTCTTGAAAAGCTCCCCCTAAGCCAAAGGCCTGAGATCAATTATCAGAGGGATTACCAGAGGGAGCTTCTGATACAGTCTTATTTCCTTCATCAGATTCACTCTCTTGTATCCATGTTTTATTCATCTGATCTCTTATCTCTTCCATAGATACTTTTCCTTTTCCTTTGTCATCTTTCTATGAATTTATTCCTTGATATATCATACCTCTTTTGTCCATGTTTTTGTTCTTGCAGAATCTTGTAGTGTGAACAAATTTGTTATAGTTGTAGCATATCGGATTTCTTTGTCTAGACCATTCATTCCACTGATTTCCTCCTGATCTACATTGATTAGCAACATGCCCAAATCTTCCACAAGTGTATCATTTAACATTCCTTGCACTAATAAACATACTTTTGCATTATCGTGAAATGATTGACTGCTTGAATTTATCTTACTTCTACACTGAGAAGACATATGTCCAAATTTATTACAAACAAAGCAGTAACCATTAAACTTTTGAGCATTGGGTTGCCTTACCGGATATCTTCTACCTTTTTTCTTCTGAGTTTTCTTTTCAGAGTCCTTTTGATCAAATCTGAACCTCTCATCTTTCACATAGCCAAAACCTCATTTATCATTTGCATCCTTTTGTCTTTTAGTCATCTCATCAAGCTTAGCAGAACTGATCTTGAACTTCTCCTTAAACTCATTTGTAGTAGCAAGGTCATCTCTGAGAATAACTATCTGTCTCTCAAGCTCCAGCTAAATGAATCCACTATTAACTCTGCTACATTCTGCAGATTTTTCTTTCAAGGACTAACCCATATTCTCCTCATTCTTCTTTCTTTCTTCAATCTCTTTAGTTAACTTCATTGCCATAGATTCTATCTCAAGCTTTAGAGTAGCATTATTTCTAGCAAGTTTTTCACATTCTTCAGTTATCTCTTTTAGAGTCTCATTCAAGTGAAAATTTTCCAAGTTTTTATTTTCTTTCTGCTTCAGCTAATCACAAAGTTCCTTCCTCTTTTCTCTTGACTCACTGATTTTATCCTTCAGTGATTGAATGAATTTCTCAACATCCACAAGATTTTCTCTTAATTCTATGACTTCTGCTTTACACTGATCAAGATCATCAAGTGCCACCATAAGCTATTATTGAAGACCACTAGATTCTATTATAATCCAAGATCCACCTCAAGTTGTTAAATTTCTAAAGAGGAACCTGCTTTGATACCAATTTTTGGACTCGGGGAACACTGAGAGGGGGGTGAATTAGTGTTCAACAACTTTAACTTTTAATTCAGATCTTAAATCATTTTCAGCACATAAACAAAAACAAAGATGCAAGCACAATAATAAGATGATCAAAACACCATAACACCAATATTTTTACGTGGAAACACTATTAGGGGAAAAACCACGATGGAGATTAATCTGCAATTTATACTTTGTTAAAAGTATGAACAAAAGAGAATGCACTTGCATTCAGGCACATTGCCTAGAGCTCACTGCTCAGAATAAGAAATGCTCACTACCTTACAAAATGTTTGTGATTACAACAAAAATTGAACTGAGAAGATAGCATCTACAAAATTCTTGGATTTAGTTTTGGTGAAGCACATAAAAATAGATTATGGACCTTCTGTCTAATTCACACTTTTGCTCTACTTTGCTCTACTCTACTACAACAACCCTTCTGTTGCTCAAGCAAAAATTCACTCAATAGATCTTCTAATGTATGCTCATATAATTGATCTACACTTTTTTGCACACACACCTTCTTAAAACATCATGCACACTTACAAAAATGAATTACCGATCTCATATATACATCCACTAGTAAAGATTTTAATCACTTAAGTCATCTTCAATAGAACATGAAATATTCTCCAACAGTCGTCTCAAATCACCAATTACAATTAATGCGCACCCAAACAAGTTGGCTAGACTAGATTTGGGACCCAAATCAAAATTCCCAACACAAGAAATATTAAAAAAACTACTCCTTATACATCTACGACATGCTATATACACCAAGTCAGACATAATGAGATAATAAACAATAAATCATTCTATCAAATCTCTTAACTCGTACATCGATTGTTGCAACACCAAAAAAATTACCAATAAGGTAACATACATGCTTAACAACCTTTTCTAGGGGTCTACAACACAAAATAATGATCCGGTGGAGCATACAAACTAATTTATCAACTAGATACCATGTTCTTCATGTTTTCTCCTAGTAGTATACTGTTTTCTTCTTTGCTTGCTGATATGAGCTACTTCTAGACTACAGACCACATTAATGACTCCAGTTTCCATCAATGACAACACTAGAAGCCATAAACAATCTCCCAAAGCCATATGCCAACACTTCCATGCCTCTAGAAGAAAATAACTCATAGAGACTTATCAAAAGGGGACATAACTAATTAATGATGTAATTAGGTCTTTGCAAGATGCTACTCCTGGTGCCATAATTGACAATTCATTAACACCTCTGGAAAATTTAATTTTTTTGGTAGGTTCACTCAACGATTATGCCTCTGGTCTAAAGGAGTAGATTGAAAAGGAAGTTGATTCAATATTTTTTGAGAAGAGGTTGACTGAGTTGTAGGTTATATGTGCATCTGCACATGGTAAAGTAAAAGAATGTCTAAAAGAAGTGTAGAAATGTGAAGATGAAGCCAAAACTTTTCTTTTGTATTGTATGAGGTGGTCAGATGCCACTCAAGGCATTAAAGACTTAATGGAATCAATAAAGTCACAAATATCCAATGCCTTTGATACTTTTGACCCTACACAAGACAAAGATTACATTTCTTGGACTGCCATTATAGATTTGCAAAACAAGTTTTTCACTCTTCAATGGTAGAAAGAAGACATAATAAGGAGATTTGGACAGCCTAGGGACTTGGTGAAGGCCAAGCACATACTGGTATCATGTGCCCTTGCTAATGTAGAAAGACTTGCAAAGATAAATCTAGATCCAAGTACTCTAGAAGAAGGAGAGGAGAGGTTAGAAGAACTGGAGTCTATATACAAATCACTTGTTGCTGCTAAGAAGATTTGGAATGAAGGAAAATCTACTTGGGAAGAAATCCTTAAGGAGCCTGAAGGTTCCTCCTCCTCCGAGTAAACATATTTTAGTTGTATATTATTTCATAGTTTTAGTTGCTTTTAGTTTCTCTTTGTACATATGATCAGATCTTTTTTTTGGGTTAACTCCATGAGGTGGAATCAATACTTTTCAGTTGCTTCTTTGTACATATACATCAAGTTTATAGCATCTATGTGTGTTACCAACACACCCTTTGTCCTTGATGTCAAAGGGGGAGAAGAATTGTGCAGAAGTTTGGTGTTGGAGAAGTTGAAAAATGAGAAGTCAAGTGACAAGAGATGCTCTTAGGAGAAGTTTGAAAATGATTTGTGGAATCAGATAAAGGGGGAGATTATGCTTAATGGGGGAGATCATGTATGCTTGAAGTTTTTGGTGGTATATATTTTGAGTTTTGGAGATTCTTTTTTTTGGAACATGTTGCCATCAATGACAAAGGGGGATATTGTTAAAAGAATGAAGAAGAAACCCTTTTCATGTGTTGTCGTTGATGCCAACACTAACTGTTGAAAGTTTTGTCTAATCTGGTGAACATAATGTATGCATCTTAATCTGGTAATTTGGTCTAAAATTGCTCATATAATAAGATCTTGTTATTAGGTTACAATATGTTTTTCCTGACTATCATATGCATCTATATTCAAAATTTCAATGATTTTGGTTGAACTGGCTAAAAGTTACAAGTAATAGAAGTTCGACATATAGTTTTTGGCTTTATATAGTGTAAGTGGGTATGTGTAATGTGGTATGCATTCCTCTGATAATTGGATTCGGTCTTTATAATTTTAGGAGATTGTTTATAGGTGTCATTACACTAGATATATTTCATGGAAAGTGATTATTTGATCTGATAGATCGTTGGTGGTTGATCAGTTGGCTTATTTTGTGATTAGGTATAGTTCTTGGTTGACCTAAAACTTGATATGTGTTGAGAAGATTAAATATATATTGTGGATATTAATGAGATCTACTTTAGATCCATGCTGACCTAAATTAAGTGTTGCACTTTTTTTTTTTAGCGTGAAGATGTTTTTGAATTATGTATGGAGCCAATAAGACAATTTTGATTTAATATAGGGCTACATCCAATTAGGCTAACCTAATTGATGAATGTGGATGTAATTAGGTATATATGTAAGACATTTTTGAGTTGTAGAAGAATAGTGATATGTGATGTGATATGAAATAAATGTGAACATGTAAATTTGTATGTGTGAGATCAAAATAAGGGCATAATTGTTATGAATATTGAGAAACTGCTAAGCAAAGCAGATTTTTATATTCAAAGCTTCAAAGGAACTAAATTCAGCACAAGGAAGGTGCACTTTGTATTAGTTATGGCTTTGAAGCCATTCTTGTTTGTGTATCTATTTCTGATTGTGAGCCTTATTGGATAGTGTGTCTTGATAGTGAACCTCTGTAATATCTTATAACCGATTATAATATATTGTGAGATAATCCTCACCTTGGTTTTTCCCTTTTTTGGGTTTTTCACTTAAAAAATCCCACTGTTCATGCATTATGTGATGTTGTGATTCCTTCCATACTTGCATTCACTAGTAGAATTTGGCAAATAAATGACTACATGACTAAAACTTTTAGTCACGTGACTAACACTAGTAGTATTTAGAAAATAAATGACTAATTTGGTCACTTATAAGTGACTAATTTGGTCATTAGGTAAAATCACATCTAAATGAATAAATAATTGACTAATATCAGACAAATAAAAATGACTAAATAAATGTGCTCACTATTAAAATCTTGGCCATAATTTTCATTTTAGTGTGAGAATTATGTTAGGATTAGGGGTGGAATTATGGTTATGGTTAGGGTTTGGATTATAATTATAATAGGTTTCAGGTTAGGATTAGGCTTTGGTTAGTGTTAAGGGTAGGGTTGGAATTACTATTAAGCCCTAATCCAAATTGGACCTTAGTTATATCCTAACCCTAACCCTACTTAAAATCTAACCCTAACCCTAACAAAACCCTAACCCTAATTGAAGAAACCCTAAATCTAACACTAATCATAACCTTAAGTGAGCACTAACCCTAATTGAATTGTAACCTTAACCCTAATTAATTAATCATAAACCTAATTCAACCCTAATCGGCCTAACCCTACCCCTAACCCAAATTGTACCCTAACCCTAATAGTAAACCTAATTGAACTATATACCTAACCCTGATTAAACCCTAAGTACAATCCTATTTGAACCCTAACCCTAACTAAACCCAAACCCTAATTGACCCTTAACCCTAATGCTAACTCTAAGATTTATTTTAGAAACCTAAACCTAATTAAATTTAACCCTAATGTTAACTCCAAGATTTATCCTAGAACCCTAATTAAACCCTACCCTAATTGAATTTTAATCTTAAGATTAAATGTAACCCTAATTGAACTTTAACCCTAAGCTTTATCCTAATTCTAACCCTAATTGCAGAATGCTAATGTAATATGCTAACCCTAATTAAATCCTAACCCAAATTGCACTCTAACCCTAATTAAACCTTGATTGAATGCTAACCCTAATTGAACCCTAAATCTAATCCTATCTCTAACCCTAATTGAACTCAAATTCTAATTGTGACTTTAATTCATATCTAATCCTATTTGAACCCTAACCCTAATTGAATCCTAACATTTATTATAATAAAATCTAATTGAACATTAACCCTTTTCTAACCCTAATCATGATAAGAATAATTGAATCCTAGTCATAACCATAATTCAATCTTAATTAAACCCTAATTGTAATGTAACCCTAATATTAATTAGCCCCTAATTGTACCCCAATCATAATAATCTTGAGCATAACCTTATATGAAACCCAATTGTAACCCAAAGCACAAGCTTAATCATAGAACAATAACCCAAAACCTAATTAACCCTAATTGTAACCTTAAGTGAATAGTAACCCTAATTGAATTGTAACCTTAACCCTAATTTAATCCTAAACCTAATTCAACCCTAACCCTAACCCTACCCCTAACCCAAATTGTACCCTAAGCCTAACCCTAATAGTAACCCTAATTGAAATATATACCTAGCCATAATTAAACCCTAACTGATGAAGGCGCAGCCCGAGACTTAGAAAATAACCCACATACAAGAGAATAATTTTATTATTCAAAAAATGGAACTTCTTACATGCAAAGGATCTCAAATCCCCAAGTTCTACAATACATGCAAGTTACAAAAAGCTACAGAATCACCCTTTCGCAATATGCGAGCTTGTCCCCAAAAGTTACCCAAAAATTAGAAACCCGCCCATAAATATAACTCCTCTTTAGTTTGGAGCCAAACAAGATTCAAATTTGAGTTTAGGTGGTTTGGCGCCGAAAAATTACAACTTGAAGTTCAAATTTCAAAAGAACATTGCAATTGTATCTTCTAGAAAGTGCGCCAACTTCCCGGGGCCATAACTTTTGATCCGGGACTCCGATTCGCG
>VDFB02332315.1:0-24480 GCA_007258455.2 Sequoia sempervirens
TAAGGTGATTTGTTGTGTGAATTAAGTAGATAAGGTGTGTGATGCAAAATATGTGAAAGTGATCAAGTGTGATGATTTGAGTGCAAGCCTTAATGCCTGATGTAGTGAGTTGAAGGTGTCTACATTTTATTTTGATGAATGAGTTGTTTATGCTTAAGTGGAATTGTACCTTTGGAATAAGAGAGATGCATTGTTGGAAATTCAAATTGGTAGTGATCCACCCCTTCTATCTTCTTTCTTCTGGATAGCGAGTCCTTTGGAAATGAGCCCTTCTTTCTTTTGGGCAGTGAGCCCTCTAGTAGTGAGCCTATTATATTCAATGTTTCTATTACTTTATATTGTGAGCTAATACTCACCATTGTTTTTCTCTTCTTGGGTTTTCCACGTAAATCTAGAGTTCTTATGTGTTTGGATGTGTTTGCATTATTGTTTCATATGTTTACATTCTACTAATTCATGATAAGGGTTTAATGATTGTTAAAGGGGTTAAGGGCTAATACAAATCCAAATTTTAATGAGGTTTTTGATGTTTTAATGTACAACTGATTCATCCCCCCTCTCAATTGTCCTATACATCTAACAATTGGTATCAAATCTTGGTTCCTTCGAAGAAGCTTAATCACTTGAGGTAGATCTAGATGGCACATAGGAAGTATGCTCCCTTGTTTGATGGGATAAATTATGCATTTTGGAAAACCAAGATGGAAGGTTTCCTTGTTTCCCTATGGTTTGGAGTTTGGAAGTCAATTGAAGATGGATATGCCATGCATACTAATGGTTTGACAATTGATGATCAGATCAAGGCATATGAGAACAATTTCAAAGCAAGGAATGCTCTTTTGAGTGGTCTTGTTGATTTAGATTGTGAAGGTTATGAGCTACAAAAATGGTAAATAAATCTGGAAGAATCTTGAAAGTATCTATGTAGGATATCATAAGGTCAAACAAACAAAGATGCAAAATTTGAAGACTAAGTTTGAAACCCTAAGGATGTCAGAAGATGAAGATATTGCAAGCTGCATGCATATAGTGGATGAAGTTGTCAATTCCATCAATGGCCTTGGTGAAAAAATACAAGAAGATGAGGTGGTAAAGAAGGTATTAAGAACTCTTCCTAAATCTTATAGTCATAAAGTTTTTTCTATTGAGGAAGCTTAAGATTTGGGCCATTATTCTAGAGATCAGTTGTTTGGTGCTTTAACTACTTTTGAATTGAGAGAGTTTTATCAAAATGATTCAAGAAAAGATATTTCTTTTAAAGCTAGTAAAACAAAGAAGGATGATGGATTTGATCCAAATGATCTTGATGAGCTAGAAGAAAATTTTGTCAAGAGATTGAAAAAGGGCACTAGAAAGTATAGAGGTAAGTTTCCTTTCAAATGTTTAACTGTGGAATGATAAGTCATTATGCTTCAAAATGTCCAACCAAAGTTTCAAATGACAAATATAAGGATAAAAAAGGTAAATTTGTCAAGAGAAGTTATTATGTTAAAGAAGACACTAGCATATCAGATGATGAGTTTGACTACCCAGATGATGAAAATGATAAATGGTTGTTCATGGCTTTGAATGTTGTAAATAATGCTATTGACTCTGAAAGATTTATTAAGGAAATTGCTCTGAAAATAGGTCACAGCATCAAAGGGACTATAGTGACTACTTTTTTCAAAACCCTAAAATATCCCCACCCACTAAATTTATTGCAATAATATAATTAAATTTACCAAAACAACAAAGGGTTTAAAAATTCAGTTTGAAATGAAGATTTTATTTCCTTTTATTTTCTTCCTATTTTCATTGTGCAAATTCTTGTTTTGGTTTTTCTTTCCTAATCTAACAGCTATTTGCAAATTTTGAAATCATTTCACATGGTTTTCTTGCATCTAAATAGTTTTTTTCAAAGAGTTTTCAAACAACAAAAAAGGAAATTTGAAGATTATTTCAAAAGGAAAACAAGAAATGAAGATGAACCTGGTGTTTTCTCCCCAAGCTTAAAGACTTCAACAATGGTGGTTCCAATCTCTCCTTCAACTCCAAATTCAGCCCCAACAAAACTCTCCACCAAAAATCAAAAACTTCCAAAAATATGAAATGGAAAAGGCTCAAATAGAACTTCTCCAAATTTTGTCAAAACCCTAAAATATCCCCACCCACTAAATTTATTGCAAACATATATTCGATTTAATTATATTAGAAGAATTTACTTTATCAATAATTTTCAAAAGTGAAATTAAAAACACATTTTCATTTATTTATTTATTTATTTTAATTTAGCTCTAACTATCCAAACATGATTTTTACTTTTATTTTAATTAAATCATAATATACAATAATGTCAAAACCACTATCTCATTTAATATATCACAATTAATCTAATCAATCAATAAACTCAATCTAATTTTATTAATTAAATCAAATCAATCAATAAAATAAATAACATTTCTACATTGCAACCTTTAAAATATGAAATTAAATAAATACCCAAGGTGAAATGGACCAAATTAAAACAACTAAACCCGACGACAACCCGACGACATGCTATGACTAGGGTGATGACTTGGCACGGAAAACCTAGCTACCTATCTCCCAATCGATTTTCATTGATCAATGGACACACTCAAACCTATGAACCAGGTGGAGTCGATGTCATGTACCTATCAACCCGCGAACAAAGAGTACATCGAACATGCATATATATAATATGATCAAACACATTGTGAAGAGGAAATCTCAGAATTGTAGGGCACTCGCAAGCGAGTGATACAATCCCGTCCCCTTCACCAATACAATATCACTAACTGACGCATCTAACATCAATGATATGATCAACAGCATAAAACATCATTAAATCAAATATCTTCTAAGTTAATCCAAAACATGTCATAAAGATAACATCAAAATAAAATAACATCACATCAAAATATAACATTCACATCGTTTAACAATTGCGATCAAAAGTAAACTAGTTCCAAAGTCACAACACAACCAAAACAAAGCATTACAAAGAAAACACTGCCGATCAAAGAGCCAAAATGGAGGGGTGTTATACTTTACAAAACATAATCGTATTTTATGTTCTACAAAATGTGACAATATAAAACATGATCACATTTTTTACCCAAAAATACTTTTACCTTTTTTTTTGCTTTGGAATAGGTTTGGATAACAAGCCTAAAGGGTTGGGCTTTTAATTTTCCTCCATTTGATATCTTTTTTCTTTTTTTTTTCAATAATATTTTTAAAATTCAACGTCATTAGATTTACTTATTTTATAATAATATTTGACAAAATTACTACCAACATATTACATTTCTTATCTTTTAAAGCATATTTTTTATTGGGAATACTTTAACATATTTATTTTTATTTTATTTTACTAATGTTCAAATACTCCTTAGATACATATATATATTGATTTTTCTTTATGATTTTTGATATGTTTATTGAAATGTAATATATGTATCTACACACATATACACATGTATGTATATACATACATACATACACACACATACATATTATATGCTTCATTCTTTACACATAAAAAAAAAACATGTTTTGATTTTTTTTGTGTGAGTTATGTGACACACACACACTTAGTGATGTAATTATTAAGATGCATCCATTTTTAAAATTATTCAATAAAAAAATTACATAACTTGTAGTACTCACTCTTAATTATGGTTCTACCAAATGTTTTTTAAAAATACTAAATGCAGCAAAAAAAGGGGTGCATACTAAACACCATGTTATATTATATTAAGAAAAAATTGAACAATTTTGTACAACATTTAACCCTCTCAATCTTAACTATTTTTAAATTTTTTTAGTAGTTTAGAAACTATATTCATATTATTACAATTATTTTTCTTGTCATATCTTCAAATTTTAAGTGCATGAATCTCAAATTACTCATCCAAATTCAAGTTTAGTTGATTTTAGAAAGAAAATAGTGGCCACTTTGACTCCTTTTTTGTCCCCCATTTCCATGCACTAACTTGATAATAGGTAGAGTTAGAGGATTGATGTTAAGAATGAAAATATCAATGATGAAGCAAAAGGAGAAGTACGAAAAAATGAATGATAATTAAGGTACATGCTATGAATCTTGATCTTGAGTAATTTGATATTTGCTATAGCATATGACATAATGTGTCATGATATGAAAAATCATGATGATGTTGTTGTCATATATAGTACAATTGACCCAAAATAAAAAATCATAATGTCATTTGGCATATAACACCATGATATGAAATACCATGATTTCATTTGTTGCAAAAATACCTCAAGAACCAACAAAAATAAGAAAAAGTACCCAAAAAAAGCCAACAAAATTGTATCCTTGGCCAAGCCAAAAATTGAAGTTTAATAGTGAATGATAAAATTTAAGGAAAATGCCTCCCCCATAGCAACAATGATAAATAGAATTGAGGTGGGATCTATGAGAATCAAAATGTAAAAGTTTAAACCAAAAAGAAGTGGGCATTTTCCAACTAGGAGTAGGACAATAACATCAGAAAGGCATGGTCTCTCCTACGATCCCCAGTGCAATCCAATAGAGAGATTGCAAGAGATAATCGATGTTCTTTGAACCCATTTTCATGGTCTTTCTTGAACTCGGGCATTCAAAAGCAATGCACATTTTTATTTTTTGAAAAATATTATAATGGGAGCTACCCCCACTAACACCAATTTTCAAACAAATAAAAAAATAAAAAAATCATATTAATAGTTAATTATCATTTAAATATAATTCTATAAGGATTTAATTATACATAGGGTAAAAGATAAATTAGTAAGACTCATAGGGGTTATCATTGAAATCATAAGGATAATATATTTCAAATCTAATAATAAGATTATGAAAGGATTTTTATTTAAATGTATTTACTAATTAAATTGTGAATTAAATAATAAGAGAAATATTAATGGATGGGTTTCAACTAATTACAAGATGATGAATAATCTAAATTTATGTTGTGTAATTTAATTTAGTGGATCGTCTAGTTGAATTAAAGAATCAAATTGTGTATGCTTAATTTTATAATTTGAAGCTAAGATAAAAATGTATAACTAGTACTGAATATGTTTAACATATTACAAGTGAAACACTAAAACGTTTATCATATACAGTAATTATTATTAGATAACAAATTTTGAATTTTTTTAATCTATTTATGATTGCTAGTCTTATACAATCATAAATACAAAAAACATAATTACACAATTGAAAATACATACCTTATCTATAAATTTGATCATCAAAATTGTTAGTGAAATAGTTAATTAAATTTTAGTAGTTAAAAAAATATAAGCCTAATTTTGGAGCACAATATACCCACATATCTAGGAACACTAATATCAACACCATGACAAGTTCATTTTTATATTTTACTAAATTCAAATGATGTTATATGTTGTTGATAAAAATCATAATTACAAATATTTAAGGTTAGTAAAATATTACTACAAATATTGAAAGGAAGTCAAGTGCGCGGAAGATGCTTCCTATACCAATCTAAGCAAGAGAGAGTTGCAAAATTTTATTTAACACCTTTAAATTGTTACATCATTAGATGCACGTACATATCATAAATGGATAAAATAATGAAACCATAACACATATTTTTACATGTGGAAAACCATTTCAAGGGAAAAACTCCACTCCAAAACACAACTCAATTAAATTAGCAACAATAAACAAGTTACAATATAATAACAAAGATATGCTCTTGTAGGAATCTTCACACTTCTCGATTTTGGAGTAATTTTGGTAGCATAACGATACATCAATAAAACAACAATCTACCACTCCAAAATATAAGTGCTCAATATATAGGAGCTTACAATGCATTAATTATTTCTAAAATCAAATGCCAAAGGTTGAAGATGCAACATGGAAAGTGCCAAAACCACTACACGTGCATAACATTAAGTTTCCACAAGTCACCACATGTAATATTGTAACTGCCAATTGCCACTAAACCTACACATGCAAAACTTGCACTTGCCAAAATATGACTGTACCTCTAAAGCTCACATTCCATGCAAACTCAACATGAAATACAAATTGCCTTCATGCACAGCTCCACCTGTAAATGGTAACTCTCAACTTGACTCCCCTCAGAAATAAAAACTGCAAGTTGTAACTCACAAAGCAACATGGGATATTATCAAATATAATTTTAGCATTAAATAATTAAAAATGTTAAGAATAATAAAAGGTTGAGACACCTTTTTCCTAACATTCTCCCACTTGTTGAACACCTTTGAAGAGCCAATAGAAGGGTGATCCCACAAAACTAGTTTACAATTTCGTTGAGGAAGCAAAATTGCAAAAAATGCCCTCATGAAGAAAATTTTGGGTTTTAGGGGGTTCGAACGAACTTAGGGTCCAAACGAACCCAAAAAGGGTTCGCTCGAACCCCCCTTCGAGCGAACCCTATTAAATGATGGGTTCCTCATTTTTCACATTTTCCATAATAAAAACAAAGAGAAATTTTGAAAAAAGGGGGGTTTGAGAGAACCCCCTTTTACCCCCTTCTCCCCCTCTTGCATCAATTTTTTGCAAAATTTTTCCCTTTGAAGCTTGAGTTGAGGATGAAAATGGAGGAGACTTCACAAACCCAACTGGATGATGGTAGTCCTTGGAACGAGCTATCCATCATTCATATGATTTTAATATATTTTGGTTTTATTATGTATTTTATTTTTTAGTTTGATTAAACATAGGTTTTTCACCAAAAATAAAGCTCTTTGTTCTACACATGTGGAAAAATAGCAGATTATCAAAAAAATTGAAAAATATTAGTGCACTATATTGATGTCCTTGATCCAACAAAAAGAAAATTGAATTTTGATACATACAAAATAGTTATGCTTTAGCCAGTGAATCATGTCTAAATTGTAAAAGGTTTGACTTTCAAACTTAATTAATAAAAAATATTCAATGAAATGCTACGAAACCAATTCCATGCACTAGATATTGTAGTTACGAATCTCAATTCAAAAAAATTAGAAGCTTATCCTTCATAGAAAAAAATTTATGTGTTAGCCAGTGAAGTCACTCTTTAAAAATGGTGTTTACTATTAAAAAATAGTTTTTGAAGGAGATGGAAAAAGAAGTGCAATTTGATTCCAAAAATTTTGAAAAAAATATATTTAGAATCTACAAAAAAAAAAATTCACAAATCACTAGTTTGCATCATCTTCAAATACCTCATGGTTTAGCTGCTATAGGTGCCTGAAAGTGAAGATTTAGTTAAAAAAAATCAGTTCAATGTCCAATTTGGCCAAAAATTGTAAACCAATATAGGATAACCCAAAAAATTGGGATTTAACTACTAAAGGTCATGAGGCCCATAGAATTTGAACACCATATGAACTTATCAGTGCTCATTGGCTTTTTCAATGCATCTGCAACATTCACAAAAGTATCAACCTTCTCCAAATTCACCTTTTCCTCTTCCACTATATCATGAACAAAATGAAATTGAACATCAATGTGTTTTATTCTGGCATAGAAAGTAGGATCTTTGCTAAGCAAATGACACTTTGACTACCACAACAGATAGTAATTTTTCCTACATCAAAACCAATATCTGAATACAATCTCTTAATCCAAATGACTTACATGCAAGCATGAGTAGCTGACATGTACTATGCTTCTATAGTGGACAAAGCAACTATGTAGCCTATCTCTTACTCATCCAATTGATGCTAGCACCACCAAACATCGTAAACACATAGCCACTGGTGAATCTTCTACTAGCTATGTCACTTGTCTGATCTGAATCCACATATCCATGAATACTCACTGAGTGTTGAGGTCCAATAAGATAACCATGAAAAGATAAAGAATGCTTAGAAGTACCCTACAAATATTTAAACACTCTCCATTGCCTCCAATGTATCCATCCAGGATTATCCATAAGCCAACTAAGGACTCCCACTACTTGGAAAATGTATGTCCTCGTACAAACCATAGCATACATAAGACTACCAACAACACTCGCATATGGTACTATAGTCATGTCCTCCATCTTAGTAGAAGATTTTGGGAAATCCTCCACAGAAAGTATTGATCCCTGCATTACAAGAACAACTAGTTGTTTGCAAGTTATCATGTTGAATCTCTCCAACACTAAATTCGCCATACTTTCTTTGGGTTAACCAAAGCTTTCTTTTAGCTTTGTTTCTTCTAATCACCATTGCACCTAGATCCTTCATCTCAAACTGTGTTGACAACTAAAACTTCAAATATGAAATCAAAATTTTACCATTCCTAAAAATAACATATCCTCTAGGTATAATGCAACTATGAGAATGCAACCATTATTGGATTTGTAATAAACACAATGGTTAGATTTAGATTTCAAAAATTCCAAAGATAACACATAGGTGTCAAATTTCTGGTACCACATACTAGAAGATTGCTTAAGACCATACCAAAAAAAAAACTTGCATACCAAATTTTATTTACCTTTAACCTAAAAATTATTTTTCTGTGACATAAATTTCCTCCTCCAGGTCATCGTGAAGGAATGTTGTTTTCACATCCATATGTTCCACTTCTAGATCATACATTGTTGCAAGTGACAACAAAAACCAGATAGATGCCAACTTTTTAAAAGGAGAGAATATCTCACTATAGTTAATTACTTTTGTGCTTGAGAATACCCCTTAGCAACCAATTGTGCCTTATTATTCTCAATACTACAATCAGGACCACATTTCTTCTTGAACACCCATTTACAACCAACGAGTTTATGTCTGTCGGGAAAGGGTATCAAATCCTAAGTATCATTTTTCTTTAATGAAGTCATCTATTCATCCATGGATTCCATCCAAGAATTTGCATCACTCATGCCCATAGCCTCTCTAACACTTGTTGTCTCAACAGTGTTAGCAATCAAAGCAAAAATGCATCTGGAATCCAACAATGAATAACCAAACCTTTCAGGTGAATATCCAAACCTATTAGGTTACTACCTATCTCTGGTAGACCTCTTGAATTATTGAGGTTGAGGTTCCTCTTCTACTTCAAAAATTTTAGAGCTTATTAAAATCTCCACATCATCAGGTCCAACAAGAGTACATATCTCTTCTTTCATCAGAATAGGTGGAATTTAAACTACCTCCTATTTCTCCTCTTTCTCTAGCCGCAACTCAATAGTGGAAGGTTTCATCTCTTGAAAATCACACTTTTTTTTATAGAGAACCTTTTGGACCACTAGATCCCAAAGCTTGTACCTTTCACACTAACACCATAGCCAAAGAAGATATATTTAATCACCTTGTTCTCCAACTTAGACCTCTTTTGAATCAGAACATGAGCTTAAACTTCACATCTAAATACTCTAAGATGTGCCATCGAAGGATTATTATGAGATGATGCCTCCATGGGCATCTTATCAATAAGAGCCAATGTAGGAGATCTCTTGATTAAATAAAATTTAGTGGATACAACTTCAACCTAGAACTTTTTCTCAAGGCCAACACCACTCAACATACTCCTAGCCCTCTCCATCAATGTTCTGATCAGTCTCTCTACAACTCCATTTTGTTGTGGGGTGTATGTAATTGTCTTATGTCTTTAAAATGTCATGAATTTTGGGTACTTAAGGTTGCTCATCAGATGTATATTCTTCTTCTCTACTCGATCTGATGACGAGGATGAAGAATCCAAAGGTCTCTTCTTCAGCTTATCAGAACAACTATTGCACTAAACCATGCATGCATCCATCTTTTACAAGGTGTCAATCCAAACACCCTTATCCAACACCATAGATCCTCTCGTCATCTTTCATTCTCCACTCAAATAAAAACATCCACACCCAAATCATTCAATTTACTCATTCCGAGTAGGTTTCATGCCAAACCTAGGAAATACAAGACACCATCTATCCCCTTCACTCTACCATTAGGGAATTCGATCTTGATCTACCACGGCCAACAATATTCAAATGAGATTCATCACCTATATTCACCTCCCCACCATCATATTCTTCATACTTTGAGAACCAACCACTGTGTGAGGTCATGTGGAAATAAGTACTCATTTATATTAACCACACATCTTCTGATGCATTGGTTGCCAAGGCTACAACAAAATCATCTACATCATCTTGAGAGGGTTTTTTCAGAGTCTAAGTCTAAGAAATTATTTTTTACCTTTCTTTTTCTTCTCCTCTTTGCACTCTTTGCAAAAATGACTATATTTATCTTAGTTCCAACATTTTTCCTTGGAATTTCAAGGAGACTTAAATCTCCCCAGAGATTTGGATTTTGACTTCTTGTCATTTTTATTTCCTTTCTCTTTAGATATTTCATGAACAATTAGAGGCTCCTTAGCCATCTCAGAAGATTTCCTCTGCATCTCAAAATATTTCCTTTGTATCTCAAAAGATAATAGTAATGCAACCACCTCATCCATCTTGAAATTGGTGGTAATATTCCTAATGGCCAATACTAGGCGATCCCACAAGTTTGGAAAATAATATAACAAAAGCATGCAACGATCCTAGTCTTCAATTTTTTCACCAACATAACCCAATTGTGCTATCAGCGTGTTAAAGGTATTCAAGTGATCTACAATAGACCCTCCATCTTCTATCTTCAGAGAATACAATTTCCTCCACAAGAATAACTTGTTTACTAGGGATTTAGCTTGATAAACATCTCCAAGTTTCTTCCAAAGGGATTTTGCAGTCTTATCTTCATGGACATTCAGGAGCATAGAATTAGCCAAATAGAGTTTTATCAAACCCTTGGATTTTTAATTCATCAGATCCCACTCTTCCTAGGTTGTGCTAGCTTGCTTTGTACTAGATATTGCAGCCTACAGACCTCTATCAACGAGCATATCCTCCATCTTCAATTTCCATAACTCAAATCTTCTTCCATTAAACTTCTTAATTTTGATTCTATTGGATGTGCTTGCCATCTTTTTTCTGCAACAAGGATACAAAATGCCCTTCTAAAAAACTCCCACTGGAACAAATATTAACTCAATGTACCATCATAAATTATCACCCTTGACAATTTCACTCTATGTTTTGTCCCCTGAGCCTAATTAAGCACCTAATTTCCTAATTTATACATTCTATAGCCTATTTATACCATTTTTTCAAGAAATTGCAAGCATTGAACAAATTCATCAATTAATATTTTCCCCTTGATACTTAATGTCCTATAAAATAGGGCTAGGAACCATATGCCCTTGGGTGTATAGGTCCTATTTTTTTGGAACCCAATTTTGGAAATGTTGGTGTCTATATTTTAACATTTAAAATTCAAATTGTAAATGTTGGCTTTTGAGATTTATTTTTTGAGAAATTAGCATAATTGCATATAAATACCTAGTTATTGCATCATTTGAGATCATCTAGGAAATATTGACCATTCAAGAGAATTATTGAGAAAGTCAAGAGAAACATTTTCAAAGACCTATTGCGCCAATTCAAGATCCAAATATTATGTCAAATCCTATGTGGGTTTATGTGTTCATGTTATCATTATTTGTGAAGGCTAACCCAAGTTGTTGTAGGTTTCCAAGCAATTTTAAGCAATCAAGAAAGAAAGATCCAAGACCTTGAGATGATGTGTATGACTTCAATCCTTCAAGGAAGCTATTGAAGGGTGGTGAGTTGCAACCCTTTTTTGATTCATCATTCCTTCCTATCATTTATCTATTTTTATCATTAACATTGCTACTATGGAAATGGAAACACTAACACGAGGTTTGACTAAGGAAAGCTCCTAAATGGAATAACATTTCTTCTCTTTTTGAATGTGTAGATTTTAGGTTTAGAAAGGATTGAAGGAAGCTTGAAGAAAAATTATTCATTGTTCCTTTTGAAGTCCCACATCTTGTCAATTTGCGAAAACTCACCAACAAAATAATCTAATAGTGATTTGATAACTTTGCAACATGGAATTAGAAGCTCAGATTTGACATCAGAGGACTACAAAAATAGTTTTTGGAAACCCCTACATGGACTCATATTCCCTTGGACAAATTTGTCCCTGCATTCTAAGGCAATGCACACTGTTGCTCACAAACACACAATACACCATATATATGTTGCAACAAATAACAATCACAATACCAAAACAAATGCGAAAAAATTCAAATCTTTATATCATTAAATCAATTACAAAAATTTCTCAATGCATCTTGACTTCAAATTTTCCCCACATGCTTTCCTTGTAGGTTCCATTTTCACTACCCCAAACTCCTAGTGTCATTCCTCCATTTACCTGCAACAAGTAACTATTGTTTAGAGTTTCTCCTCTTCTTCACACAACTCTCCATTATTCCTTGTTACCTTGCTGTTGTATTTTTTTTTAGCCACTATCTAATTTCTCCTTGCTTCCCACCCCCTCCTCTTAATCTTTTGATATATATATATATATTTTTTAAAGCCTCCAAATAGGCATTGAAATCCGAATTAATGAGCTACAATATTCTGCATATTCCCATTTTAAACAAGTTGCCTTACCTTCATAATTTCTTCCCCACATTGGTTTCCACTACCCTGTATTTAGTATCAATTTGTTTTGTCTTTTATTACAGTAGATCCTTTTTAAAAATAAAGCATTGAAAGACTATTTTAGC
Source organism: Sequoia sempervirens (assembly GCA_007258455.2). Classification (NCBI taxonomy): domain Eukaryota; kingdom Viridiplantae; phylum Streptophyta; class Pinopsida; order Cupressales; family Cupressaceae; genus Sequoia; species Sequoia sempervirens. The sequence continues at coordinate 12,623 of VDFB02332315.1, forward strand.
AGCCTTAACAATATGGAACCTTGCCCCAAAATATCTACTCACAATCATATTTATTTTTACTCATTTATCTTGTAAAAACATGCTTTTCTTTCCTTTGGCGTTACCTCTTCTTCCCATTAATTAATACTCCACATATGATATTGATAATTAATTTTATTTGGCACCACTAACATAAATTAATTTTTTGTCCTTTTGGAGTTATTCTGGCTTGGCATATTATGACAATTAAACACTATTTTGACTCCAAACATGATTTTTTTGTGTCAATATTCAAATAAAAACACCCCAACTTCTATATGTAACAAAGAGATGAAACATAAAGATATTAAAATAAATAATTTAATTTCCATAAACTTCATAATACCTTTTTGAGATAACTTGTCAAAAGCGGTGTTCAAGTAGTGCAAAAATGGGTGTTGACAAACAAGAAAATTCAAAGTTCTCCATTTCACACGAAAATTGGCATGCAAGCTTGGAATGGTATCCCATGGACCCCTACAAAAGTATTTTTCCCAAACCTTCAAGGATTTTAAAATTTTAAACTTTTTTGAAATTGCCATATGAAGTCACAAAACAATTAACTCTTCCAAACTGTGAAAGATATGCTTACGAAACCTTCACCAACAAAATCAAGGAGCTGAAAAGATGTAGAGAGACACAAAAAAAATCACAACACTCCAAAAAATGAGAAAATAATAATAAAATAGTTTTTTTTGGGCGATGCAAGATTGCCTGTGGACTTGAATGCTCCTACATCAAACACATTGGGTAAGTTGAAATGTTCCATGAGCTAAAAAGTCATGAAAATTTGGATGAGCTTTGGATGGTGATACCATGCATCCATATTTCCTCTTTTTCCTCATACTCCTTATTCTTCACTTCATTCCAAACTTCTACAACTCCCTCTTGTTTCATCTTCTCTTTTCCTTTTCATTGTTTTCTACCTGCACACTATAAGATTTCATTGCTCACCTTCTTTTGAAAATTTGTTTTACATTCTTCATGAGACTTGACCATGCCTGCAACTAATGATCTATGTTGTTCCATCTTAATATCACTGCTATTCTTATGTACCTCCCTTGTACCTCTATTCTCAGGAGCCTTCTTTGAACTATTTCCAACCTTTGTTGCAACCTTTACCTCTGGTTTTTTTGACTTGCAACAATTCATAGGACTATTGCCTTACACCCCCTTCTCTTTCTCCTTCAATAAACTTAAAGTATACTTATGCCCATCTTTCACAATGGTGTACAAATTCTCTCTACAATCATAGATAGTTTTTCTATCAAATTTCTAAGGCCTTTCTAGCAAAACATGGCATGCACTCATGGACATAATATCAAGTAAAACTTCATTTTTATAAGGACCAATATGAAAATTTACCAAGCATTGCTCTTTCATCTGTATCTCATGATCTTCTTGCAACCAACTTACTTTATAGGGATTAGGATGATTAATCCTCTTCAATCCTAGTTTTTCTACCATCTCCTCAAAAACTAAGTTATATGTACTACCACTACCTACAATAACCTTCCAACACTTGCCTCTTGATTTGCATATTGTACGAAAGAGAATCCTTCTCTGAGATGATCCATTCTCCTCTTTCCTTGGATTCACCAACACTCTCTTGAACATAATGGATTCCCCATGCTCTGGTTCTACCACCTCCTTTAGTGATGCTACACTCTCCTTGTCTTCTTGCACCATGTGATTTCTTGCTGCACATCTCTTACTAGTTTCTTGGTGTATTTGTGGACACTCAAAAGCTCTATGTACAACTTCCCCACATTAGAAACACTTGCCCAAGAACTCTCTGCTATTGTTTCCATATCCTCTTGTTGAATACTCTTTTCCTTGTGCTCCTTTGTTCCATTTTGGACTTGTTTCTTATTCAAATGTTTGCTTTCCTTTGTAGCTACTTAGTTATCCCCTTTCTATTTATATCTCTCCCTTTCCTCTTAATTTTTTGTGTTTCCTTCTATTTACCTTTTCCTTTGCTTTCATAGCATATCGGTAAGCCTTTTCAATAGTTGAAATCTTCAACATACAAATCTCATCCTGGATATTGAATCTGAGTCCATTTATGTATCTAGCCACCTTCTCTCTATCCATTTCATGATGTCCTGATCTAATCACCATTTTGTAAAATTCCTTTGTATACTCCTTCACACTCATGTCTTTTTGTTTCAAATTTTGAATCTTTTTTAATAGCTCCAACTCACAATCGTTTGGAATAAACTTTTCCTTCAATCTAGCAACCATTTGTATCCATCGTGTTATCCTCATCTCACCATTCTCCACTCTTTATTTTTGCAACTATTTCCACCACAATGCAGCATGCCCCTTAAGCTTTTTTTTTGCCAACCTTACCCTTTGTGGGTCTCTAATATTCTCAAACTCAAAATAATATTCCAACTCTCCAATCCAATCTATTAGATTCTCAGGATTGAATGTTCCTAAAAAATTAGGGACTTCCATTTTATGACCTCTATTTATTTGGGCTATTGCTCTCAAAAATATTTCTTCTCCTTCATCTATTGGCTCCCCATTTTCTCTCTTAGGATCATCTACAACTTTCTCATCTTCAACATGTGTATCTTCAAGCTCTATATTTCTTCCCAAACCTACAGCTATATTTCTTACAGAAGTCTTCTAGCATTTTCTCTACTCTTCTAGGTATTATCCTTCTTGAAGGAATCTCGAAATCCTCTTAACCTCTTCTCATGCGAATATATTTTCTTCTCAGCTCTCCATAGCTATAGGACTCCACACACCTATAAAAACCTCTAGAGCTTTCAAACAACTTCAATCCTCACCCACAAATCTTGGCATAAGCTACCTCACATTCAACACTCTGATTATGCACTAAAGATCACTTGATCTGATAACATTTGATGCAATGCACACTACTGATCACAAACACGCAATACACCATATATATGCCACAACAAATAACAATCATAATACCAAAACAAATGTGAACAAATTCAAATCTTTATATCATTAAATCAATTACAAAACCTGCTCAATGCATTTTGACTTCAAATCTACCCCACATGCTCTCCCTGTAGCTTTTGTTTTTGCTGCCTCAAACTCTTGGTGCCATTCCTCCATTTTCCTACAACAAGTAACTATTGTTTAGATCTGGTCCTCTTCTTCACACAACTCTCCATTCTTCACTGTTACCTTGCTGCTGTATTTTTTTTAGCCACTACCTACTTTCTCCTTTTTTCACACCCACTCCTCTTAATCTTTCGGTATTTTATTTTTTTAAAGCCTCCAAACGAGCATTGAATTCTACATTAATGAGCTACAATTTTATGCATATTCCCATTTTAAACAAGTTTCCTTACCTTCATAATTTATTCCCCGCGTTGGTTTCCACTACCCTATATTTAGTATCAATTTGTTTTGTCTTTTATTGCAGTAGATCCTTTCTAAAAATAAAGCATTGAAAGACTCTTTTATTAGCCTTAACAATATGGCACCTTGTCCCAAAATATCTGCTCACAATCATGTTTATTTATGTTCATTTATTTTCTAAAACAATGCTTTTCCTTCCTTTGGTGTTACCTCTTCTGCCCATTAATTACTACTCCACATATGATATTGAGAATTAATTTTATATGGCACCACTAACATAAATTAATTTTTGATCCTTTTGATCTTGGCATAGTATGACGATTAAACACTATTTTGACTCCAAACATGATTTTTTTGTGCCAATATTTAAATCCAAACAACCCAACTTCTATATGCAATAGAGAGATGAAACATAAAGATATTAAAATCAATAATTTAATTTCCATAAACTTCATAATACCTTGTTGAGATAACTTTCCAAAAGTGGTGTTTAAGAAGTGTAAAAATGGGTGTCGACAAGAAAGAAAATTATAAGTTCTCCATTTCACACAAAAATTGGTGTGCAAGCTTGGAATGGTATCCCATGGACCCTTGCAAAAGTATTTTTTCCAAAACTTCAAGGATTTTAAAATTTTAAACGTTTTTCAAAATTGTCATATGAAATCACAAAACAATTAACTCTTCTAAACTGTGAAAGAAATGCTTATGAAACCTTCACCAACAAAATCAAGGAGCTTACAAGATGTAGAGAGACACCAAAAATCATCACAACACACCAAAAAATGAAAAAATAAAAAAGAAAATAGTTTTTTTTTGGCAATGTAGGATTACCCATGGACCCGGATGCTCCTGCATCATATTCAAACCAATACCAACTTTTTTGGGCAAGTACACACTCCTCTACACTTCCTACATCTACCTATAATTGAATTTTTCAATTTATTAGTTGTCAGATTATTGCATTTCTCATATTAGGGTACATAGTCTAATTAGGTTAATTATAGCAAATCAATTCCAATCCATTCCAAGGCTCAATAAGATGCAAATCTATGTTTGATTGTCTCACCTTCATGGTTGAAAGTCAATCTAAACATCTTGACGATCTCCATATTAATGAAATAATAGAAAAAGACACCCCCTAAGTTTAAATTTTGGTCCCCCTATTTTGGCGAGGACCAATTTTGGATATGTCGATGTCGACATTTTAACATTCCAAATTCAAGTTACAAATATCGACTTTTCGGATTTATTTTTTGGGAAATTAGAGAAATGCCTATAAATACCTAGTCATTACATCATTTGAAATTTAAGTGAAATGGTCCAGCAATAGTGAACATTGAGAGCACTATCAAGCAATTCAAAAGCAACATTTCAAAGCTTTATTGAAACAATTCAAGATTCTAACATCATGTCAAATCTTATGTGAGTTCATATGTCTTTATGTTATCATTTTTGTGAAGGCTAACTCTTGTTGTAGGTCTCCAAGCAATTCAATCAATCAAGAAAACAAGATCCAAGACCTTGAAGTGATGTGCATTACTTTAGTCCTCCAAGGAAGCCATTGAAGGGTAGTGAGTTGTAGCACTTTATTGATTCATCATTCCTTCCTATCATTTATCCATTTTTATCATTGAAATTACCATTATGGAAGTGGAAACACTAACACGAGGTTTGACTAAGGCAAGCCCCTAAATGGCACAACATTTCTTGTCTTTGTGAATATATAGATTTCAAGTTTAGAGAGGATTGAAGCAACTTTGAAGATCATTTGTTCATTGTTTCAATTGAATCCCTACATCCTGTCAACTCACAAAAAACTCACCTATAGAATTATCTGACAACTTTGCAAGTAGAAACAAAGATCCTAGATCTACCATCAAAGGAATGAAAAAACATAGAAGAAGACACCTACAAGGACCCATACGCCCCTGGGTGACTCTGTCCTTGTATTCAAACCATTAGCAACTTTTCAAGATAGGTACACAATCCTCTGCACTTCCCATATTTTTCTGGAATTCACTATTTCAGTTTATCAATTGTTGGTATCTTATAATTTTCATATTAGGGCACATAGTCTAATTAGGTCAATCATATTTAATCAATTCCAATCCATTTCAACGCTCAATAAGATGAAGATCTAGGTTTGATTGGCTCACCTTCATGGTTGAAAGTCAATCAAAGCATCTTGATGTCTCCATCTTAATGAAACAATTGAAAAATACACCAACAACAAACATTTGAATCCTAGGTTTACACATTAGACCTAGGGTTCCATTTTTCTATGCTTCATTTTTCTATGTTTCATTTTAGTGAGCTTGATCTTCACTTCAGGTTCACCAAAATGTAAAATAAGAAAAAAGGAACCCTAAGTTTAATGTCTAAACATAGGATTTTTTTTGCTCCTTTTTCAAAGGTACATTAGGATGTAAATAAACAAGATGTTTAGATAGAATTTCAACCATGAAGGTGATTCAATCAAACCTGTTTTTGATCCTTTTAAGCCTTGGTAATGGACTAAAATTGATTTTCTATGTTTAACCTAATTCAACTATGTGCCCTAATATGAAAATTGCAATATCTCAATGATTAACAAACTGGAAATAATAACTTGTAGGTAGATTTGGGAATTGTTGAGTGATGTATTGCAGTCATAAAAAGTTAAATCTTGCATGAAGTGGAGGAAAAAGTCTCCTAGGGGCATATGGGTCCTTGTAGGCCTTTACTAAAACTTCAAATTTGATATTGTAGCTGTATGTTTTTTCTCTGATGTCTGCCCTACAAACCTCCATCTTTGAATTCAGACCTACAATAAATCTACAAAAGATATGGTTAGGGTGGATATATAGGAGTTTGCCTCAACCAAACCCCTATTTTGGTATTTCTATCTCCATAATAGCCAATAATATTGATTGATAACAGTGTGTGTGCCCTAACCTTAAGTGCATCTAAGGTTGTTATGAGCTAAAATACATAAAAACCTACTCAAATTCTTTAGAGAAGGATTCCTATATGAAAATGACAAGATGCACTTAAGAGGAATTCAAAGCACCCTTAGGAAATATGAAGTATAATGATACCTTTCTTTAGGTTGCAAGTAGGATGAATCTTGAAGATGAGAACACTAGGCAACGAGTCATTAGGTTCAAGGAAATGGACAAATGAATCTCCCAAACCTAGAATCCATCATGCTCTTCTATTAGCATCAACATTCAATCATAGAATATGGCTTGATCAAATATGCAAATGAGCTTGAAAACCTGCAACTTGTAATGTATTTGGTAGAATGTAATGATATCTTCCTTCTCTTTTCTTCTCCTATTGCTTTCTACTTTCAAATAGTAAAAATACTAGGTATTTATGGACATTTCTCTAATTTCTCAAAAATTAGATCCCGATAGCCAACATTTACAATTTGAATTTTGAATGTGTTACTACAATTTTGACCCCCTATGAAAAATTGCACCTCTCATCCAATTTTTTCCTAAGGGTTGTCAGTCTTTCCCTTGGTTCTTAAAACCTCATTGGGTCTTGTCTAGGTTGTTACAACCTTGTCCCTATTCGATACTTTAAAGTTTAAGTTGAGTTTATCACTTGGATTCGGTCTTTTATCAAGTTTGCGAAGTTTTCCAAAGCTTGAAGTAATTGTCACAACTTTTGCAAGTTTCGATGAAGTCAAAGTTAAAGTTATCTTAGAGTTTTGTAGAGGTTTTGAAACCTTTGTCGACTTTCGATGAGGTTGTCAAAACTTCTTTTCTTTTCATGTAGAACCTATCATCAAATACTTTGTTTGAAGAAGTGATGTGAAGATCACATTAGAGATAAAGCATTTTGGAACTCAACAGTGTTTTTGAAACCTTTGTTGGCTCTCAATTAGGTTGTCGAAACCAATTGTTTCACTGAAATTCTCCCTAGCCGTTGCTTTTCAAATATTTATAAAGTGGTTAGAGTAAATGGAGAGATGTGAAATCTTACATGTGCCAATCTAAGAAAGGCGTACTTTAACTACTCACCCACTCCAACATTAATTGTGAATGTTTTAAAGTGATTTGAGATATTTAGAAGGCACACTCTAATATCAATTGGAGAAAGGATCGAAGTAGAGCAAAAAGGTGAACCCGCATAGCTAGTGATTTTGGGGAGATCTAAGCATAATTGAGCTACTATTTTGCTTGACTGAGCTATAATTTATTGAAAAATAGTGCAATTACACTCTGGCTCGTGGAGAATTACACTGACATTGGGCAGGTACCCTAGGGTTTTGGTCAGTTTGAAGTTTAAGTATCATGGTTATGAATATGTTATTGGCTTAACCAACACAATGTTGGAGATAGGTGATACCAAGTTAGGGCATGTAAGTTTAAATGAGCTCTGGGACATAGTTTGGAAAGCCAATCTACTACCCATTACACAAAGATTAATAGAGAGTAGATTTCTACAAGCTATTGTGTTCCCAGTGGCTAGTCAATTCTCAGACTTAATAATGGAATGAATTACTCATTATGACCTTGAAACATAAGAAGTTAGGATGAATGATAACTGGCTAATGGTAAGGATTCAAAAAGCTACTTTTTCTTCTTGTTTTAAAATTCCAAAAAGAGAGCAATACTCTACTTTTTATTTCACCTCATCACAAATTAGTTTTTCAGAAAGGAAAGAGGTGTATAGGAATGTAATTTCCAAGGAGTGGATTTCGATGCCTGAAAGGGGTAAATATCAAATTCCCAAGAATTTGCACAAGAGTCACTTTATAAACGAGAATTCTAATATAATCGTGCTTCTGCATAGGCTAAGAGGGAATGGAAGGGCTCATGAATTTGAAGAATGGATGCATTTCTTTGTTCAAGTCATTATTGGAGGAGACCAATTCTTGGATTGGGCACAACTCATATGTGACCAAGTGCATCATATGATTACCAATTTTCAACTCAACAGGTTCTTTTACATGTCCTCATATTTAGTCTATGCTATTGCAAACACTAGACCTTGGCTTGGACTGAGGCCAAGTCCATCTCTATGTGATGAAGTTCCAATAAAAAGATTACTATGATAAAATACAATTGGGAAAAAATTATCATCAGAGGAGGAGAGTTAATGAAACTTTTACCATGAGGGTAGCTTGAAAGATACAAGGGGACATTGGCTAAAGTATTACTCCTAAAGCCATTCATCTAATTGATACCTATGGAAGTCATTTCATATAGTTCCAAATGTTTTCTTATATCAGAACCAAAGGATTTGATGGTACCCCATTGAAGCTTTCCAAGTTTTTCAAAGATAAGTTTGTGTTGATAAAATTCTGCAAACAAGTGGCAGAAGTGAATAAGTGGTGTCAAGAAAGGAAAAAGGTTGGCATGTGATTCCCAATTGAACTTGGTTATTTCTCATGCAATTCTATGTCTGATGCACTCAACATTGAGAGAGACTTGGTTAAATATACTTTGCAATTCTATGATGCAAGATTCTCTTTTGATGGTTGTAGACGTTCAAATTATCCTAATTGATATTGTGCACTCGATCCTAATTCACTAACATCAATTCTTCCCGAATCACTTCTAACCAATTAATTCAATAATCCTTATTTAATTAATTCATCAAAATTCCTCTTTTAATTAAATAAATCAACTTTATTTGATTAAATCATAATTCATTTTTTAATTAAATAAATCAACCTTATTTGATTAAATCATCATCTTCTTTTAATTAAATAAATCATTTTATTTAATTAATTCTAATGTTCCTCTTTTGATTAAATAAATCATTTTATTTAATTAAATCCTAAAGTCATCTCTTTTAAATTGAATAAATTAACCTTTATTTGATTTAAATCTAATGTTCTTCATTTAATTGAATAAATCAAACTTTATTTAATTAAATTACTAATATTCATTATTCATCACATTTGATTTAAATAAATCTAAAAATCTAAATCAAATGTCATATCAACTAATTCTAGCTAAGTTAATTAAATCCTAATTAACCCTAACTCTAATCCTCAAATCCTCTAGCTTTTGCAACTTGCACATATAAATCAATTTATTTGGTTTATTAATTCTTCTATTTTCATTCAAAAATGACATCTTTTTGGAATATTCCATCAATTTGAAATCTCCCTCCCAAAAGGACTTGTCCTCCAACATGGCATTTATAGCTCTTACATGTCCTTTTTCTTGAGGCAAGTGGCATTAACTCATCTTTCAACTCTTGTTCCACAAGCCATCTTTTGAATTTCAAATTCCACCTAATTGCATTTATCATGCACATTGATGAAAATGTGCTCCACCTCTCTTCAATATCATGTTGACAAGTGGCACAATGCCATTGGTCTATCTTTAATCCCACATTCTTCATATTTCTCATTCCTCCATCCCTCTTTCCTATAAATGGAAAACTTCTCTATTGATTTGGGATCCACAACTTCATGCAAAGTTACTATCTACATATTTGAATCAAAGTTCATCCATTTTCATCCAAGTTTTCATAGTTTTCATCAATCTTAGCAATGTTATCAAAAAATTTCATCAAGGAGTACATAATCTTCATTAAGTTCATCAAGGAATTGGGAAAGGGCTACTTTCCACATCAAAGTAGCACCAATTCCCCCATGGGATGCTAGTTTGAATGTTTTGAACAAGATTTCACTAGTTTTCATTGGATATTTTGCTTTGTTTTCTTGTTCATTGTGTTTAAATGAATTGCATGGGGAATATTTGTTTTAGATTTGTTTGTTGAATAACATTGGTTTTTTTTTATCGTGTTGGAGTAGGTCTAGACCAACCATTCACATTTTGGCACTAGAAGGAGGGCACACCTTTCAAAATTAACACATTTTTTGGTCAAATTCCGCTATTTTTTTCAATTTTTTGTGTCTTCAGGAAAGAGCGATGATGGGAAGGTCAAAAAGTGATGCTATCAGTCTGGCGTTGCTATATAGTGACATTGTTTGTGCTCCAAAACGCGATGCTAAAGTAATTCTCCTAAGCCCAAACCAGTCAAACTCCAAAGAGCGACGCTGAAGAGAAATAGCGACACAATCGCAGGCTCTGTTTTTCCACATAGCGACGCTGACCTCACCAGAGCGACACTAATTTCTCCAAAAAGCAATGCCTACATGGATTGCGATGCTAGAGTTGGGTAAAAGGTTACTTTTCAATTTTATTTTAACATGGTTTTTTTATATTGATCACCTTTGACTTTTAACCTCTCTTGTGGCTCTATTTTTTGTAAGCTAATCAGTTTTTGTAGGTTGAGGTGATCAAGATGGAAGGGGGAAGCAAGGAGAAGATTTCTTATCACATTATCACATGATTGTAACAACCATTTTTAAACACTTTGGGAACAATTATGATCCCATCTTTTGGGATATTGTTATATTCATTTTTAGGACTCAAATAAATTTTGTTTGGGTTTTTAAAAGAACAATCAAAGGATTAAAAAGAGAAATAGAAACTCACTAGAGTTGGTTTTTTATTTAAGAATTAAACAAACAACTCCAAACATTTCATCTTGGTGTTATAAAAAGAATCCATCACTACTTTTGAGGTCTAAAATGAACACGTGTCTTTTGTGTTTTGTAATCATTTTTACAAACTAATATCATTTAAAAGTCATATGCACTTCTCTTGCGCTTCAAGATGATATTGAGAATCAAAACTCTTTTGGTGATATTAGTTTTTCTAAAATATTTCCTCCACACTTCAATTCGGGCTTTTAAAATTGAACAAATCTTGCTAGTGTGAGCTAAGTATATCACATGTGTTCTCTCTTTGTTCACACAAACAAAGATTGATTGAACTATGGATGTGCTTGTTTGCTATTGTTTAGCTTTAGAGGGGCCTGCCTAAGACCAATTCAAAGGCGAGTCCAACCGGTTTTTTACTCAAGCCGGTATACAAATGGATAAGACTAAATTGTCAAGTCCTCATGGTATGTAGGTCTTAGCCACATAGTGTCTTTCATAATGGGGTACTATCATAAAAATTATAAGAGCCCCTAGTAGGACTAATTAAATCCTATAGTGGCTTGTTGGACGCTCGCAAGGTGCCATGTCCCCAATCACCTTGAGTAAGAACCAATTTGTATAGAGGCCAAAATCCTTACTATTTGTTGGTTCAAGAACGGTCGTTTTGAAGATATCCCACATTTTTTCGGTTCTTAGTAGAGATGAAAAGTTTTCCATGGGAGATTCATGAGAACTGAAGCTTGGCTGACCCAAAAAGTGTGTCATGGAGGGGAGCTAGTGTGGTCAAGCTTCTAATCATCCTTTAAGAATAGATGCAATTGGATTTATCCAAGTGGGAATTCAACAAATATTGTCTCTTTCTATCCTATGGTTGTGCATCATTTTGGAATCAAAACACTTTTCTTGGATCTAAAACATTAAAAAACAAACATTCAACAAAATCCTCAAAATTTCAAACCCTTTAGGAGGAGAAAATACCTTTGAAAAATCCAAGTGTTACTGCTTGTCCCTAGGGATTTCATCCTTAGAGGCTTCT
>VDFB02332316.1:0-36961 GCA_007258455.2 Sequoia sempervirens
TTTAATCCCTTCGCAATGAAAATTGAAAGCCTAGGTAATGTTCATTTTAAAGTCCAAACCCAAAGATGAGTTAGCCTAAAATAGAAAATTAAGCCGTGCAACAGAAGCTCCAAGCATTAAAAAATGCTTTATCAACTCCAAATGTTCAATTTTTCTTTACTCCAATCTAGCTTTCTTTTTCCTTATTCCAATGGTTAAGCAAAACCACCATTTCTTTCTTGATGCAAAACCCTTGAGCGAACAAAAATCCCTCTTCCTTGCTTCTTCTTCTTCTTCTTTTTTTTTTACCCCTATCGAGAAAGAAAATCACACAAGAATCAAGTTACTAAAATTATTTTAATGATTAATTTCAAACAACAAAACAATTTTAAAATAGAGATGATTTGAAACTAAGAAATGGAGCATTTATACAAATCCCACTTTCCATAGTCCTTGCCTATCTAGCTTTTATACTTGACTAATTTTCAACTTCAAATTTTACTAGCAATTGGTCATAAAGATTAATTTGTAAGATGCAGCGCCTTCTTCCTCTTAAATTAATCAAAAACCAATGCAAAAGTGAGGGAAAATCAATCCTATTTTAGTTCAAATATCCATCGGAAATAAATACAAGGAAGGACACTTTCAAGTAGATAGTCCAAAGCAAGTAGGAAGCATTAATCATTTAGAAAATCCTAAGTCTTACTCCAAATAAATGACTTCAAAAGTATTCTAAAGTCCATGCACAAATTTCCACAAAAGAGACAAGCATTAATTGTCGTTCTTTCTCTCAAATGATTTACTACCGATTTGTCTTCATATATGCATACAAAGAAAAGACTATGAGTAAATGGTAATATAAGGACAATTTTTTATGGACTTGAACTGATCCAAAGAATCATTTAGCTATCCCTATTTTCAAATTAGAAGCATAAGAAGAAATGTAAAGTTTCTTTTTAGTGTATCCAAAATCTCATCTTATCCGCAGGCTATTCACTAATTTTGTGTAGTGTACAATGCTTTATCTTTTAAAACCGCATATGACTGAGTGGTACGTAATGTTTTAGCTTTTAGCCTCTCCAAAATCTAAGTTATAAGATTTGTCTATTTTGCTTAGACTTTCTCCCATCAAATTATTGTCCTTACTGCAAGTTGCATGGAATAGCAGGCTGGAAAAGGCCAAAATGTGCAAAAAGGTAGACTGCAGAAATCTAGAAATTGGGTGGAACAGCTGGTTATAGATGGCATTCTATTCGGGACAAATAATGCAGTAAGTTGAACTTTTCACCAAATTTTGAAAATTCTGATTTCCACATGGCAGTTTGCAATAATGTAATCTTAATCAGTAATGAATGTTCATATGGTAGTCTATTCATCATAAAGATTTCTCTCATAAAATAGCACACCACCATGGAAATGGCATTTGATCTGATCCAAACATATCTGCAGTCAGTCAACTGATAAGACACAAGTGGTCCACAAGGAGTTGGATGAGTAACACTGGCTCAACTCCAATTCAATAAATTCAAACGCCGGTACATTGTTTATCATGCTTTTAATGCCTTTTATCAAATGTTATGTCATGGAACACAACAATTGTAGGATATGCACGAAATGGATTTATTGCATAGGTGCTAGAAACTTTCAGGAAAATGCAGGCGGTCGGTGTAAAAGCCGTATTCCTCAACCTTTACTTAGAACGCAATGATTCCAAGCAAACGCATCTCGCAGACGTAAAGTTAGAAACATTAAATGCTAAGGCAGAGACCTAAGATCTAACGCAATCATGACTTCTAATGGTCGCAAGACTGTGCAAAGACTTGCTAGGAAAGTTTCAAGCAGATGTTTAATGGCAGGTTGTGCCCAAGGAGACAACGAATAAATACCATTAAAAAAAATCTTTCAAGTAGATGCATTTGTCAGGTTTAAGGCCAGGAGACCCGCGACACAGCATAAGAAACTTTTAAGCAAAGGTTCTAGTCTTGGATGCATTTTTCTAATGACAATAATCGACATGTTAAAGGTGCAGCCCCTCCACTTGATGTTGCTTTTCTTTAGAATCCATGTATATGGACTGCTATGAACCATTCACTGGTAAGCGATAACAGTAAGATTTATCATTATCAGTTCTATATCAGTGTTCTTTCTTACAACGGCTTATCAAAGTGATTTCTCTTTTTTTTTTATAACAGTCAAACGGGGAGCTTCAGGATTAGTGCATTACCTGATAGATTGAAAGTGACGTTATATCATACCAACCACTGAAACACGTGGATTTTGATGTTGCCATGCTTAACTCAATCATCAAGGCCTTTGGTGCCATGAAGGATCTCAAGGAGACGCCAATGATGCAGCAGCACAAGTTCTTTAGCGATAGTACAGTTTGGTTGTAAAGAAGACTAAGATCCTCTTATCCTTCATTGATCACGTGCTTTTGCTGGTTGCATGTATTAGCCTACTACTCCACTTCCCCTAAGCTTTCCATCGATTGTACCCATAAAAGGCTACAAATTGATATTTTAATTGTTGTGCTTGAAGAGACTGCACAAAACAACCAGTCAATGAGTTCAAGCTTCCTTTCTGGATAAACACAACCACAAATATAAAGATCTCATAAGCTACAAATTGTAGGCAGTGAAAAAGTAAGAAAACAACTGTGATTGCATTCTGAGTGTGCAGCTACAACTTTTTATGATTTCTATGTAACCGTTATGCATTCTAAGTGTGCAGTATTGAATAACCACAATAAATGGTGGGCATTGAAAGAGAAGCAGCAAGCAAAACTTTTCATGAGAATTTAAATGCTCCCGAACTTGTAGTCGTGATCCCTTACCTGTTTTCAGCCAAACGCGTCCATTTAAGTCTGCATATATTATGTCTGAACTTTTTTATTCTTATTTTTTTAAATCTTGATTCCCATTTAATGTTTCATAGATATTTCTTGCAGGTGGGTGATTATTAAGGGACTTAACAGATAAGAAGCAGCGACCCCACTAAAGGCAATAATAAGCAGTTACAGACAGTCTAATGGTATGAAAGCTTTCAACATAGATTCAAAACAGCCGCATGTCCACTACACTTACCCTGTTGTAAAAAGCTAAAGAGATCAAAGAAGATTTTGATTCAAAGAAAGATCGATTCAGAGAAAAACCTGGGCACTTTACTGAGGTTCAAAGCAAGGAGTTCATTGTTATTCTCTTTTGAAATCCAAAGCAATCTTCTTGGGCTCGAAACACACTTGACTTTATCCCTAAGACAAGATGGGAAGTTTTAATTGAAGAGGTCCATGCTTAAAGAAGCAGCTGACAGTATGATAGTTGATTTGGACTATGTAAACCATTGCTGACAATACCGAAGTCACAACAAGATTTTTTGTTCAAAACTTTGGGGCATAAATGATCACATAATGCTAAAACTAGCGCTTAAACTAGTGCTTGCACCTCAACGAGGAGCAATGGTTACGCCGATAGCAGGATATACTTGGGCAATATATTGAAGGGCAGGGGTAAAAATCACAATAAAACGTAAATTTGAATCTACAAAATGTATACATTTGAATCAAATATTCCCCACAAGTGTAATGCATGCATTTAATTTTTAATTAACTATAATATAAGTGTAGCTTTGTGCATCACTATTTACTAAAGTAAAAAGCTGTAAGCATGTCCAATCACCTTATCTAAAGACCATAATCAAATGGATAGTCAGTAAAATAATGTGAACACTAAGATGATTTAAATCATTTTGCATTTCTTGCAGATGTGTCAAACAAGTAAGTTGATTTAAATTGTTTTGCATCTCTTTTAGAACCATCAAACACGTGAGATGATTTAAATTGTTTTGCATCTCTTTTAGAAAAAATAGAGATTACGATCTATAAATCAGTTCGATTCACTTCAAAAAGGGAACACCTTCCACATAATAATTAAAAAACCCTTTCAAGTGCTAAAAGTCAATTTCGATAGGACTTTGCGAGGACAAAGACGAACATAGAGATTATACGTAGGTATAAGTAGGTGGCTCTTGGTGTAAAAGTCATATAAATAAACTATAAATTTCATTTTTTTTTAATATAATATAAGGATACTTTCAAAAAATGAAACCAATTCTTATAGATAATTTCAAGAAACATGCTTGTGGCAAGTTCTAGAAAACATTCCAACTTACTGGGTGATGCTGCTAGCTTTATGGGGAAGCCAGTAAGACTTTGCACACCATCAATGGGAAAAAATCAATGAATTTTCAATTTGTTGAATAAGTTTTTGTTATTGCATCCAAAAAACCATTGTTATCCCAATATTCTCAAATTTTCATTTAACCTTAAATAATTATCTTATCAACCAAAATAATAACAATAACTTTTACTCCCTATTTTACCATAATAATGTTATTATTTCCTTCTTTTTCCTTTTCTAAGAGATACATACACAACACCATCAATACATAATATTATATTAACAATCTTCTAAACTTTGATAAGAATATTGTTGTAGTTGTTATTACATATTTCTCTTAAGATAGCTTTCATTTATTTATTTATCTATTTTTATAACTCTAACATAGTTCACAAACCTATCCCAATATAATATTCACCTTTAATGACTTACAGTTAAATTAGCTATATAATTTACCACGAGAACCAAATAAACATACCCACTTAAATCATCCATAAAGATGTGTGGATGATTAAAAACAATAAAATATTATATTGCTACAATAATTTGAGATGGTTTCATCTTTAAATCTAACACCATCCTTGTTTATAAGATTTGTATTATTATTTTTTATGAACATTAATAATAGTATTATTGATAACTCTGTCATTAATTTTATCATGCTAACCTTAATAGGGTATCTAACCAATCATTACCTCCCTCACTAATATTGTGATCGGAAACGTTGATGTAAAAAATTCTCACACAATCAAATCCAGAAAAATGGGATGATGAATATTATGGATTGTGGAAACTTGATATCATTGTTTTTCACCAATATTTATTTAACTACTTACCCTTGTATCTATTCTTATTTATTTACTTATTTAACTACCTTCTCTCCACTATTATTTATTTATATAATTTCCTTTTTATCCACTTTTATTAATTTACTTATTTAACTACCTTTTTATTCACTATTATTTATTTACGTAATTATCTTTTACCCGCTTTTATTTATTTAACAATATTTCACTCACCATTATTCATTTAGATATTTAGCTTTTTATCCTCTCTTATTTATTTATTTACTTATTGACTATTACTTATTTATATAATACGCTTTTTATCCACTATTAATTATTCACTTAACTGCATTTTATTCACTATTATTTATATAATAAACTTTTTATCCTCTTTTTTTTTTTTTTATTTACTTAAATACATTCTATTTACCCTTCCTGCGCTAGTAGTTTTTAGCAAATTGGCAAGCCTCTTTACTATCAAATATTTGAGTCACCTTATTACGAATTATTTTCATCATAAATTCTTAAATGATCGTTATCATCAAATGAAAAATCTCCCCTCTTATTCTTATTTTTATATTAATAATATTCAATGTTGTACATTTTTATTTAGCTTTAATCTTCAAATCCATTCGGTGTTTGTCTCTTCTCACCAGGCAAAGGTAGGCAGGTCAATCCTGTGAAAGAAGATTGGGTAATATTGCACAGAAAATTATATCAATGAACCCCTTTTTCATCTAGAAAGTCTAGATGCTTCCTCTTAAGCTCTACATTCCACCAAAAGAGACAGATCAAGCTTGATGTAAGCTGGGTTGACAACTTGACAAAGTGTATCCACAGCTGTCATTGTAATAGGAGGCATGGGAGCTACGTCTGCTAACACACTGTAAAATAGACAGGCTATTTGTCTCATCTTTTCTTAGTAAAACAAAGTACTTCACTTAAGAGTTTCATGGAGAATGCAGATTCGTATTTATCCTTCCATTTTTTTTCTATCTGTTGTCCTAGATTTTATTTAACAGCTTACCATTGTAGATAGTGCTTGCTTTAATGCAGTCGTTAAAATCATGATACTTTTATTGCCTTCTCTTTTTAACCTTATTACTATTTCCATCATTTAGGTTTTCTTTGTTTTGAAGACTTCATAGGGATTTATATATTTAAATTAATTTACCATTTATGTCCATTTAAAAAATCAATATGGAGCGCCAAGATTTAGATAACACTATGCCCAAAATAGTGATTACGAGCATTCTAAGGAAAACCCTATTCGCTAAGCATGGGTAGGCGACACCACCATACTTTGCTTTGGGTTTCTGATCACATTTCCTTTTTCTTTTTCTTTTTATTTTGTTTGCTTTGGTTTAGCTATGCAGAATGGCCAAGTTCATTTTTGTTTCCTCTACTGGGCACCGCCCTGGAAATGTCTCTGCAAGTTTAGCATCATACCCTCTTCTACAACGGTTGCGACACAGATTTTGGAAGGGATGGGGGGAGGTGCGCAACTTCATTCTTTCCTGATCAGAGGGCCACACTCCACTCATAGAGGTGCATTCTTCTTTAAGGTACCATTACATGCCACCCTTCACTTTGTATAGACTGGATTTAATTTTATTAATTTTGTAAAAGGACACCTAATCACTATGATTTTACATCTGTTATAGATTTCAAAGTTGCTCACTATAGGATCAGAGGGAGGACGTGAGGGACACGGTTATAATTACTTCACCTATACTATTAATTCCTTTGACTGATATTATGGCGAATGAGACGGGTGACACTGCACCTTACCAACTACATTAAGTGCTTGGAGAGGGTAGCATTTTTTTATTATAGGATGACCGTTTAATAATTTTTTTTTTATTATATTCAACAATAAAAAGAGTTTATTTGTGGATTAGACAGTACGATTAGAGGCAAACATTATCCTAACATTTATTGCATTTAATGGGTGTAGTGCAAAATTACAAGTCCTTCATGAAAGCTTAGCAAAATTTGACTGACAAGAAGATACACCCTCACCTCCTGAATGATAGAGAATTTTCTTGTAAGGTGAAGTAGATGAAGACTGACACGCAATAGATTACCTACCACTGCTATGGAGTCTTACTATAGCTGACCCAAATGCCCCAACAGAAATGCCATCTCATGAAATCCCTTTATTGGGGGAAGAGACAAAAAATGTAAATATAACGATAATGAATTTCCATTACAGAAGGATTTACATGAAATAGTTTATAAAAAGGGGGCTTTTGAAGACCTCATGCAAGTGCCATACCTCAGAATAACAAGCCAGTATTTGTAGAGAACTTGCTTGCAATGGCTGATAGTCCACAACGCCACCCTCTGGAGTCTCTTCCAGTGACCAAAGGTTGGTGGAAGCCTCTTATAGTTGGTTGGCATTTATTAACTCAGCGAAGATTTGTTGACTCCGTAAATGCCAGGCTATGCAGGAAGATCAGAGGAGTGGTGTAGAACGGCACAAGTGGGCTCCCAACCATACCTAGTGATATGAATATAGGAGGAATGGCCATGACTTCTAACGTGGTCTCTGGACTGTGGAACCTCGGCATCAAACAAAAAATATGCAAATGAAATAGTGAAATGAGAAAAAAAACTTGTAAATGCAGCGTACTTCAAGAAGTGTTTAATAAACCTAACTGCTCTGAAGCGGATGGGTGGATGTGGAGACGCTGACCTCCTGGTTGTTTGCCACACAGACCTGAAGAAGCTAGCCAAATTTTTTCTGTCTTGCCTATACCTTGCTTCCAGAAGAAAGCCATCATAAGGCTACTGGACAATTATTATCCACAGTGTAGATTTTATGACATATCAACTCGTAGGCCACACAAAAACCCCAAGAATGTGTACAATGGCATGGCTGGACTCAACCATACCTGACTAATGCCTAACCCATACCTATGCAGTAATGAATGGACTGTACACCGTATGATGGCTATTGGACTGCATAGGAAAGACGTCCATGCAAACTGAAAAACTCACAATCCAGCGTCAGACAATAGATGAACCAGAATCCAACCGGAATAGTCTTAGCTGGCATCAAACAGTGAGACTTTTCTGGTTGAATTCTCACCTATAATAGCCTATCGGCTAATAATACCTTCAGTAAGTAATATGACTTCTAGACCACGGCTTCCACAACTAGAGAAAGAAAGTTAAAGCACAATAAATTGTGACTAAATTTCTTAAATAAGAATTTTCAATGGTGATGAGCATAGAATTAATACAACTATAATTCTCCTGAGTGAAACACAAACTGTCATCGGTTTATTCCATTTGAATACAAGTTTTGAATTAAGTTAGTTCAAAGATTCGAGAACAAAAAAATAAAATAAAAAATCATATACATTTAAAGAGAAACAAGAAGAATATGATATTAAACTTGTAGATAAGAATTAACAAATGCTTGAAACATTAGTTGGTTAAGCCCTCCTTCTAGTGCCAAACTGTGAGCAATCTTTTTGAAATTTGCAAAAGAACTAAACTTCAAGCAAGGGTTATTATTTCACAAATCCAAATAAAATGCTCCTATGAAATATCTTGCAAATGCTTCAAAATGCAACAAATGATAAGAAAACACTAAAAGCATCATGAAAACAATTAACAAGTTACCTATTTCATAGTGGATTGGTGTCAAATGTGTAATTGACCCTTTCCCAATCCTTGATCCAAGCTAAAATGGTGATATGCAATGGAGATCAAGAGCCAAAATCAATCCTCAAGCTAAGAGAGTGACTTTGCATGTAAAAATGTGGATCTAATTGTGGAGGATTAAGCTTCCATTTATATATTTTCTTGATGAGAGATTGGCCAATGAAATGAGGCCACTTGTCAACCTCTAATTGGTTGAGGAGTGAGCACGTTTTGGTCAATGTGCCAAGAATTTAAAATTGTTGAGTGGGGGGACATGTAAGACTTTCATAATTTTAAATTCTGAGTGGGGAACATGTTAGAATTTAAAATTCTAAAAATGCATGGGTGGAGGATATGTCATAATTTTAAATTCTAAGTGGGGAACATGTCAGAATTTAAATTTCTAAAAATGCATGGGTGGAGGATATGTCAGAATTTTAAATTCTGAGTTGGGAACATGTCAGAATTTAAAATTTTGAAAATGCATGGGTGGAGGATATGTCAGAATTTTAAATTCTAAGTGGGGAACATGTCAAAATTTAAAATTCTAAAAATGCATGAGTGGGGAATATTCTTCCAAGATGTCGTGTTGAAAGAAAATAGGGATTTTAATAAATCAATAAATTGATTTATTTGTGCAAGTAGATGATAAGGTTAATTTAATCAAGATTAGATTAGCCTAATGATGATTAGGATGTTTTGACTTATTTGACTTAAATACTTGATTTATTTAAATCAGAAAAGGAAGGAAAATGCATTTGGATTTATTTAAATGGATGTTTGATTTATTTAACTAAAAGGTTGATGATAATGTTTATTTAATTTTGAATGAATGACCTTAGGAGATGATATTACTTGATGAATGGATGAAGGTGAACCTGATTAATTGGTGAATGGACCTAATGTGAAACCTAGTTTAGTTGATGAATTAACTTGATTGAATGCAAAATGTTGATTTTGCATGTCTACAGTATGGATGCATTTTTGAAATTTGAGTATTTTAATCATATTAATTTTTTTTAAAAGACTATGAAATTCTTGTGTTGGTCGGTGTATTAAATTCAAAGCTTTGTTTATTTTAAATAACAATCTTTGGATATACATTTTTTTTAAATCTTTTATATTGTTGACCATTGTATTCTCAGTTATTTTTGGTTATATATATATCCACCTCTACTGTCAATGGTCATATGAATGACCAGATTCTAGCATTTGTGATCCATAATTAGAGGTTTGCAAAATAACTTGCAAATTAATCATAATTATAGGTTTTCTCGATCATAAACAAAATTGCATGACTATGTTGTTTAGCCGTTGAAATTACAAATGAGGCACACTTTTACACTTTAATGAAATGAACTAATTACTAAACTCAAGTAATTAGAATTCAAATGATAATTGAAAATACTAAAATAACAAGGGAGAATTTAAGATGGAAGAGAGAAGAATGAGATAGAGAAATAGAAGGATCACAATGCACAGATTGATAAAGGATTTTGTCCAATGTGGACTATGTCTCCGGGTCTACTTCTCAATGTTGAGACCACTTTATTGATATCACCAAGCAAAATTGTACTTTGTTGTACAATAACCAAGCTCCAAGAACCTACAATAATCTCTCTATAATCTCTCACTCTTTTACAATTTTTGGTGTACACAAACACCTTGTAATTTTTTCTCAAAAAAAACTCTAACTCTCCACCTTTTCCAATAATTTCTAATCTCAAATTTTCTCTCCAAGAGAATTCTCTCCCTTACAAGGAAATAAGACCCATTTTTATACAAATTTATTTGCTACTATGGCTTTAACCATATTATTTTTTAAATATTGCATATCTCCCGTTTACAAGCAAAAATTCCAACCAGTTCCCCCTAATTACATAAAAAATTTCCAAAATATTTCAAAATCCATTCAAGTAATCCTAACCCCTTTAAAAAACTAACGGCTCTTATAATTTGAGCCTTACAAGACAATCGTTGAAATATTCTAAACCCCCCTTCTATTTATCATAAAAAATATGTAACCAATTATTTTAGGCTCCTTAAAATATCATTATTTGTTGAAATATGAGAAAGGTGGTTAAAGGGGTTAATTTTTTGAAATATAAGCTTATGGGTTTTATTTTTCTCCTTGTTTTATGGGGAAGGCAAGAGGATTTTAAGGGATAAACTCCCACCAAATCCTCTTTTTTTTCTTTTAATTTTTAAACCATATATTTTTTCTTTAAAAAATATGGTTTAATCCATATTTATGCCATGCCATATACTCTTTCCACATCATCACCTGCCACATCACCATGCTAATGTCATCAAAGTCAACCAGAGTCAAAATTTTGACCAACCTTTGACCAGTTGTAACTTTCACATATGAGCTTCATTTTTTAAACAAAATATAGTTCCAAAATCATCACAACAAGCACTACAACTTGGCATCATTTTTGTTTCATTTTGAGATGATCAATTTTTTTCCTTTTTGAATACCTAATTTGCTTGTTTTACCAAACCTTTGAATAAACATAACTTCTGTATATAGACTCCTTTGGGGCCCGTTCAAGTTGCATCAGGATCGTGTCAACGAGCTCTATCCAACTATGCTAATTTGGATGAATTCTAAGATAGTGAAATTTTTAGGTATTCTGGATCCACCTGGATCATTCCTCCCCATTGAGAAGCTTTTGGACCTCCAAAAGGTCTATTTATGTACAAATTGAGCTAGGTAAATGTTGCCCCACTTGCTCAGTATCATTTGTCCTTCCTTTCTGGAACCTATAAATTTGACTCATCATAACAAAAATCAAAACTACACTAATATTATTAAGTACATTAGCCATATACACATCCACATTCAATGTTGTTGCTAACAACCATACAGTGATAAAAAGTAGAAGGTTGAATAACAAAACTAAATTTTCGGATGAGAAAAGAATGACCAACATCATACTTGTCTTTCATAACTGGAACAACGTTAGAATCATATATAATTTTTATGCAATGACACTTCTTGTGGTACATACATAAGTACCAAATTATTGTTTACATTAACTACTCTTTTCAATTGTCCCATTGTCACAAAAGATTTATCAGTCTTAATTGGATGAGAATGCACAATGTATTCAATTCCTTAAACAAGCGATATTGATTATGTTCCTTGTAGAAGATTGCTTTCCTATCATATAAGTATGGGCTACCTAACACAATCCCACATATGTCAAGTGGAACCACATCAAATTCAACCTCATCTATAAACTTAGATGTTATTGCAAATCTTAAATTGCATTGCTTAGTTACTCGCAATCTGTTATCATTGCACACCCAACCTAATGGATAAGGTTTCTTAGGTGGCTTGTTTTTAATCCCAAATATTTAACTTCTTCTGAAATTAGATTAACTTGGAACTCACTATCAATTAGTGTATCAATTTTAGTGTTCTTAGATATCACCCTTATATGTAACAATTCACATATTTTGCTATCTTCAAGAACAACATGAATTTTAGAAGTAGAAGCACATGAAATATCAATGGCAGAATCATTACCAACAAAAGATTTACCTTTCAAACCCACAACTGTTATCTTTGTTTCATCATCAAAATCTGATCCAAGATCCTGAATGATAGTCATGGCCTTTTACTTTCCTTTACGATCCTTAAACCACTTTGGTTTCAATTCTGGATGCAATTTCCAACACTTTGCATCTTCATGCCCTTTCTTCTGACAATGTGAACAATTAGGCTTTTAACCTTCCTCTTTTTTCATAGTAGTTGCTTTCCTTTCCTTACCCTTTTTATTGCCTTTAGTTGGAGGAAAAAATTCCTTCTTTGAACTAAAACTTATGTATCTTCCACTTGCTTCAATATGGGTTGCTTGTACACACACTTCATCAAAGTTAGATGGATTAAACATCAAGATTGTATGTTTCAAATGTGAATGCAAACCACCTATATACTTTAATAAATTTTCTTGTGTGTTAAGAGGAATGCCAAGAGTAAGTGCTTTCTTCCTAAACAACTGTGTATACTCTTGCACCTTTTGTCCTTTACCCTATCTCAAATTTTTCCAATCCATAACAGCTTGTTGCATATAACCTAAAGGATAAAACTATTTCTTTAAAGAAAAAGTAAATTCATACCAAGATGAAATAATTTTATTGTGCATAGCAAGATCATCTTGAATCTTACTCTTCCACCAAACCAGTGCAGTGCCTCCCATTATAAGAGTAGCTAGCTAGATTTTGGAAGAATCATCCAAGATCTATTGAACCCTACAATACACTTCAATATACTTAAGCCAGTTATCCAGTTTTTTTGCATCCAATTCATAGTTATATATAGGCAACTCAAATTTGACATCCAGTATTGAAAAAGGTGTTTGCATAGGTTGTTTCTTTTTAGAGGCATTAGATGAAGAAGAAGAAGAGTATGAAGAAGATGAAGAGGACGGGGATGGAGGTTAAGGAGGGTCACTACCACCTCCTACTCCTTTACCTTTTTCATCTTTCAACGAGGATTCAGCTTCCTCCTTTCTATTCTTGAGTTCCTTTCTCCTCTATTGCTCTTGCCTCTCTTGGAAAAGAACTTCCACCATAGCCTTCATTTCAAGAAATGCTTTCTAGAAAGCTTTCTCATCAAGCTCTATAGGACTTTGTTCAAATACCATCTCTGCTTGTGGAAAGGAACTCCATTTTTTGATCTCAAGATTGAACTCAGAAGTGCACCTTCTCCTTGCTTCAATTTCAACCTATTTAACATTCACCACTTGTAATTTTCCTATTAAATTGCTCTGATACAAACTTGAATCATAATTAGAGGTTTACAAAATAACTCACAAACTAATCCTAATTACAGGTTTTCCCTATCGCAAACAAAATTGTGTGACTATGTTGTTTAGCCATTGAAATTATAAATGAGGCACACTTTTACACTATTTAATGAAATGAACTAATTACTAAACTCAAGTAATTAGAATTCAAATGATAATTGAAAATACTAAAATAACAAGGGATAATTTAAGATGGAAGAGAGAAGAAAGAGACAAAGAACTAGAAGGATCATAATGCACAGATTGATAACAGAGTTTGTCCAATGTGGACTATGTCTCTGGGTCTGCTTCTCAATGTTGGGACCACTTTATTGATATCGCCAAGCAAAATTATGCTATGTTACAATACCCAAGCTCCAAGAACTTACAATAATCTCTCCACAATCTCACTCTTTTACAATTTTTGGTGTATGCAAAGACCTTGTAATTTTCTCTCAAAAAAAACTAACTCTCCACCTTTTCCAATAATTTCTAATCTCAATTTTTCTCTCCAATAGAATTATCTCCCTTAAAAGGAAATAAGACCCCTTTTATACAAATTTATTTGCCAATATGGCTTTAACCATATTTTTTTAAAAATATTGCATATCTCTCATTTACAAGTAAAAATTCCAACCAATCCCCCCTAATTACATAAAAATATCCAAAATATTTCAAAATCCATTCAAGTAATCCTAACCCCTTTAAAAAAATAGCAACTCTTATAATTTGAGCCTTACAAGATAATCCTGGAAATATTCTAAACCCCCCTTCTAAATCATAAAAATATGTAATCAATTATTTTAAGCTCCTTAAAATATCATAATTCGTTGAAATATGAGAAAGGTGGTTAAAGGGGTTAATTTGTTGAAATATAAGTTTATGAGTTTTATTTTTCTCCTTGTTTTATGGGGAAGGAAAGAGGATTTTAAGGGATAAAATCCCACCAAATCCTCATTTTCTCTTTTAATTTTTAAACCATATATTTTTTCTTTAACAAATATGGTTTAATCCATATTTATGCCATACCATATACTCTTTCCATGTCACCACCTGCCACATCACCATGCTGATGTCATCAAATTCAACTAGAGTAAAAGTTTTGACCAACCTTTTACTAGTCGTAACTTTCACATATGAGCTCCATTTTTGAAACCAGATATAGTTCTGAAATCAACACAACAAGCATTACAACTTCGCATCATTTTTGTTTCATTTTGAGATCCTTTTTTTTTCCTTTTTGAACACCTAATTCCCCTATTTGACCGAACCTTTGAGTAAGCATAACTTCTACATAAGGACTCCTTTTGGGCCTGTTCAAGTTGCATTAGGATCGTGTCAACGAGCTCTATCCAATGATGTTGATTTGGACGAATTATGAGACTATGAAATTTTTAGGTATTTTGGATCCACCTGGATCAAATTGGGTACTAATTTTTTGCACCAAATTAGTCTTTAGATGATCATTTTGCCTCCACAGGCCCTAAAACATGTCTTTTTTTCTTTTTTGCATAACTTTCACATATGAAGGTGAAATTTTTCATACAAAATATTTCTGGAAAGCTGGCAAGATCATTTTTTTAGTGGTGCAGGTGTTTTGCAGAAATTTTGCATGTTTGTGCCATGTCTTCAGGAAGCTAGATCTCATTTTCTAGCCTTCAAACTCATAATCTTTTTCTCTAAACTTTGTTTTTCTTGAAATTTGTGGCATCAGAAAGGTATTTAAGAGCACTTTAGTTCTATTTGTGCACTTCTTTGCATATTTATTTGCAAAATTTTAGATTTTTAGTTTGAAGCTAATTTGGCACTTTTAGATACCTTATTGTAAATTTGCTAAAAGAGTGTAAAATTGTTTGGGACAAAGGGGTTAATTTCTTGTATTGTGAAGGGAATGTTTTGTTCCTCTATTGTAATATCTGATTGTATCATGTATTTTCCAAAAATTGTACTTCTAAGCCCATATAACTATCATGAATGGAAGTCACAAATGGGGATGTTATTGTTAAAATTGATGTTCCAAATAATTACATTTGGTCAAGATCTAGAACCCATAGAACCTATAGAATGATGAAATTGGCTTGATAGAAGGGATGAAGCAATTGTTACTCTTCTTTTATCTATTTCTCTAGATCTTAGATACCATGTTGCATCTTACACACATCCTAATCAAGTTTGGACTATCTTAGAGCATCTCTTTGGTAAGCTAGATAAAGGGAGGAAATTTAAGTTGGAGAATGAACTAATGGGTCTTAATCCATTAGACTTTGAAAATATCCAAGACTTCTTCTCTAAGCCTAATTCTCTAAGATTGTAATTATCTAACTGTGGGGTCACTAAAGAGGATGAATAGTTGATTATTTCTATTCTTGCTAAGCTTGGTCCTGATTATTCATTTTTTATTTCTATATTCTATGCTACAATAGATGTCCTTGGAAATGTATACAAAATACCTTCTCTTGATGAATTTGTAGCTCATCTCACAAGGGAATGGGAAATGTTGGCACACATGGGCACATTGAAGTCTTCTACATCTCATGCTCTTCTTGCAAAGGATACAAAGGCTTCAACTAGAAAAGGTAAGAAGCAAAATAAGGCCCCCAAGTCTAATGAGTAAGGTAAAGATTCTCCTTCACATAACATTCTTGATTCTACACCCTCTTCCAAAGAGGAATCATTTAGAAAGAAGAAGTTCAAATGTGCATATTGTAAAAGGTTAGGTCATGATGAGTATAGATGTTATAATAAGAAGATTGATGAACTCACACACATTCTTCAAAAGAATAACATTTAGTTGCTCTCATTAGTGTCTTCTTCTTCAACATCTCAAGCAGCACTACCCTAATCATCTTAATCAGAGAATATATGATCTACAACTAGGCTATAAAAAATGAAAGGAAAAGCACTCTTGGCCTCTACAAGTCTTGAATCTAATATATGGCTTCTTGATTCAGGGGCATCTCATCATATGTCATCTTCTATGGATATGTTCTCTTCTTTTGAGCCTTGTAATTCACCTCATATCTTGGTAACAATACATATATGAAGGTAAGTGGGAAGGGTTCTATTTCCATGGGGGAAGCGACTTTCAATAATGTACTTTGTGTTCTTTCCTTGACATCAAATCTCTTTTATATTTATCAAATTACTCATGGGGGTTAAGGTAAAACAATTGAGTTCACTCCTAATAGGGTGTACATAAGGGACTTGGAGACTAGGGATATTATTGCCATTGGGATGGTTGATCATTCATCTTGTTTTTATTCCTTTACACATTTTGCTTCAAAAGAAGATAATGTTCCTTTGGCTACATCACACACTCTATTGAGTGTGAACCATATTTGTGAGGAGAAGTTTGGTCATCTAAACCTTGGTATTCTAGAGATCAACGTTAAGCTTCCTACTTCACGTCCTGCTTCTTCAGCCATCAGTGCTTCTATTTAGTAGGATGATCATAGTTTTCCAAATCTTGCTTTGTGGGATGATTATTTGATAGGTATCTCTAGCTTGTTTGTGGAGTCTCATACTACAAATTTGGAGGACACACTTAAGGGGGTTTCTCTCCTATTTGATGAAAGTTTCACTACAACTGTTATTCCATCTTCTTTGTCTTTGGAGATTGATATTCATGAGTCTCCTCCCTCACTTGATTTTTCATATTTCTTGGTTGAGTTTTACCATGATTATGTTGTGACTTATTCTTGAGCTTGGATATTCCCATTCAATTTTTAGAGTCATACATGTTGAGGCTTCACCCTCCGTCCTTTCAGTTGGACATGGAGTGGCTTCTTCATTAGCTAATGGATTTGTTTCTTCCTAAGGGGAGATGTGTTGCCTAAAGACATTGGATCATCTTTTGTTTTCAAGAATTTTTCATCGACATTAGAGCTTCTTCATTGTGGGGGGGTTGTCTTGTCTCTCCTTTTCCCTCTTATGGGGGGGTCATTGATTGTATATACATGATGGATGTAGTCCTTGAGGGTATTATTGAGTCCACCATAGATCATGTTTTTTTTTGGAGGAGAGGATTTTTTTCCTATTGAGTTTTCTCCTTTTCTTCGCTTGTGAGAGATTGATTGCATTTGTATTTAAATTGTAAATGGGTACCTAGGGTGATCCCACAATACTAGTTTATAATTTTTGGCCAAACTAGACACTGAACTAATTTTCTCTATCTATATCTTCACTTTTGGGCACCTATAGCGACTTCTAAACTGTGAGGAATTTGAAGATTATGCAAACTAGTTATTTTTGACACTTTTTCTATAGATTTTAAATATTATTTTTCCAAAAAAAATTGGAATCAGATTGCACTTCTTTTTCCATCTCCTTCAAAAACTAGTTTTTTTCAATAAACACCATTTTTAAGGAGTGATGCTCATCGTATACAACATAATTTTTTTTCCATGAAGGATAAAATTCTAATATTTTTGAATGAAGATTTGTAACTATGATATCTAGTGCTTTCATTTGGTTTCATAGTGTTTTATTGAATATTTTTTCCTTAATCAAGTTTCGAAGTCAAACCAATTACTATTCAAACATAGGCGGACCGTATACAACATAATTATTTTTGTATGTATCAAAATTCAAAAAAAAATTGTTGGATCAAGGACTTCAATATCAACTGCATTGATATTTTTCAAAAAAAAAATGATAATCTACTTTTTTCCACATGTGCAAAAAAAGAGCTTGATTTTCAGTGAAAACACTATGTTTAATCAAACTAAAAACACAAATACATTTAATAAAACCAAAAAATATTAGAATTATATCTGTTGGATAGCTCGTTTCAAGGACTACCATCATCCAGTTGGTCTGTGAAGTCTCCTCCACTTTCATCCTCAACTCGAGCTTCAAAGGGAAAAATTTTGGAGATTTTTGGTGCAAGAGGGGGAGAAGGGGGGAAAAGGGGGGTTTGAGAAAACCTAGGCTAGAGTGAACTCCCCTTGGAGGTTCACTCAAACCCAGGTTCGAGTGAACCCCCTTTCCACAAAATTCTTCTTTTGTTTTTTTCCTAAGAAATGTGGGACCCAACATTTAATGGGTTCACTCAAAGGAGTGTTCTAGCAAACCCCTTTTGGATTCACTCAAACCAAATGTTCGTTCAAACCCCTAAAAACCAAAAAAAAATCCATGGGGGTGTTTTTCGCAATTTTCCTTCCTCATTGGAATTGTAAACCAGTTTTGTGGGTTTACCTCCTAACATGGCCTAGTAGTCGAGACTCATCTTCATCTTCATCTTTGCATAGTTTGCATAATAATCTTCTCCCTAAGTTGCACTTAATGGAGGTGTTGGTGTGAATAAATGTCTTGTACCTATCCAATTCACTCACTAGATAATTAGGGGACATATTCACATGTTAAGTTTACTTAGGATAAAATATTCCTTCTAGAAGTCTTAGTTGTCATGTCTAGACTTTCTCTTATCCTAGCTTGTTATGAGTAAGTTGTCACATGCTATAGGATTAAGACACTTGTCATGATCTTGTCTAGTCCTATCTCTCTACCTTTCCTTTATAAGTAATGCATCTCATGTACATTTCCATATTCAACCAATATTCAATCTTGCATTGTTGAAGCAAAATTTTGTGCTATTCTCTCTTGTGGAAGATACTTTTGTCGAGAAATTGTTCCTGGGGGTGTTGGGGAGTCACTATTAACTCCCACAAGGTTACTTGTGGATACAGATGATCTCCTACATGAGAAGTTTTAATAAAAAGATTTCAAATTAGGAATCAATTTTTTCAATTCTCACCAGGGTTATAAATATTAAATTTTTACAAATTATGTGGCTCAATAAAAAAAAATTTGGTAGCTCTAGAATTTCTCTGTATCTTGTGCATTCAAAATTTTATTCATGATTTTATATAGCACAAACCTGGCTTACATACTCCAAGAGTATAAGGGTTTATGGTAGAAATTTGATAGTGTCTTCAATAATTGCACTCATTCCCTTCCCTATAGATTTTAGAGTGTTTTATCTCAAGTTCTTGGGAAGATTACAAGTGGGAAAGGTTAAATTATTTTCCTTGTGATTGGCTATTTGGTCTCAAGACGACCTAGAAACCTCAATTTGAACATAAAATTATTCATTTTCTTTTGTTCTTAGTTTATAATTGATTTCCACTACAATTGAGACTCGCCAACATTAGATTTCTTACCATACATGCCAATCATTTCACAAAATCAAACTTTAAAAAATGGACTTAACCTAATGCCATAGATATTTTTAAAATATATTGATTGTCTTTAACCACTTGTTCACCTAGATTTATTTATCTAAAGGATTACTCTAATAAGAGATACAACCTAGTCACCTACATATATTGCTAAAAATTAACTATTTTGAATTGATATTAATTACTTTATTTCATTTATGGAAGACTAGAAATGGTAATACTTTTATGTTGAAGATGTTGATTATTATTTTTCCCTTTTGAAGAAGATCAGTGCTATTTTTTCTCTTTACATAAAAGTTCAAGCCTAGTTTGAGATTATTAGTTAGTGATTCCAATACTTACAAGATCTCTTCAATCACAAGGTGTACATAATACTTTGAAAAGAATCCACTTGAATGGGAGTATTCAAGCCACCATACTTCCTATGCCTTGCTAGAAATGGTGCTATAATCTAGTTGGAGTTACTTCTTGTCATCATCTAGATGATGGAGAGGTTGATTTGTGCCTCTAGTAGTATGTAAACCAAGAATGGGATTACTATTGTTACTCAAAAACAAGGTGGGATATGTTACTATCTTTATTTTTTCATAGATCACAAGATGAATGGAAAGCCCTAAGTCCTCACCCTAAATAAGTGTTTACTTTATATTTAAATTAATATTTTAAAAACCCTTATTACTACTTATCATTTGCAATTAGTATTCTTTAACTAAATAGTATTAATTATCATTGACAACCAATTAGAATTCGTTATTTTTCTATTAAAGAAATATTTGTATTTTCTAAAGTAGTGATGCAAATTTTATAACTAAACATATTTTTAAATTGAATTATTGTCAATCTTATTGACTAAATATTGTACCCCTTATGAAAATTAAATAAAAATTGTTAAAAATATTTAAGATAATCTTAAATTTATTATTACAACTAAAATAAAGTTTCAAATTTTGATATTAAAAAAAAATCAAGATAATATTATTAAAAATAATCTAAAAATTTAAAAAACATATATTCTAACTTTTTGAAAACATTTTAATTTAATATTTATTTCTATAACAAATATTATGAAATAATATATTAATATTAATATTTTTTACAATTTACTAATAATTCGAATTTGAAGTGTCATATATTAAGTTATAAATTTGATCTTAATTTAATATATTAATATCACATATAATCTAATATAATATATTAAAAATATATTAAATTATTTATAATCTAATATAATAAATTAAAAATATATTAAATTATTTATAATCTAATATAATAAATTATTAAGAATTAAAATATAATATTATAATATGACAGTTTATAATATATTAAAAATTATTTAATCTAAATACTATATTATTTAAATGTTATTGTAAGGAAATATAACCTAATAATTTAATTTATAATATTAATATATATCATTTTATAATATTTATTATAAAAATACATTATTAATTTTAAGGAGTATATTATTATGTACTTATTTAACTAATAATTAATATAAATATATTAGTATTAGTACTAATTTTTAATATTATATTAATTTAATAATAATAAATAAACAATATAATAAACAACAAAAATATTATTGTAATACTATAAAAGAGAAAACTTGTCAATACTAACACTTGTTTAAACAAGGTCATGTTGCTGCAAAGTTTCTACCAAATGTTGCCATGGTAATTTTGTTCTTTGAAGTGAAGAAAATTTGAGATTAGTTGGTTTTGTTTTGTTTTTTAATAATGGTGAGTATAGATGACTGAAATGTTGTTGCCTAATATGAAAACTATTTAATCATCTATGTATGATCTTTTTTTTCCTTTGTTTATTATATAAAAAATGATTTCATTTGCATGGGTAGATTAGTTAGTAGTAGAGATTTTGTTTATTGAACGACAATATCTATTATTTCTTTGGTTTTGAACCAAATGGGAGTGTTTCCTTCTTAATTTGGCATTCATAAGAATTCATATACTATATAATTTGTAAGCCCTTATAATATTTGCTAAATTTAGTTAAAGAAGCATATGTATCCCTTATAATGTTTACCATGTTGATAATATGTGAAAATGATAGTATGTATTATTGTTTCAAAAAAAAAAGGAAGTATATGAAGACTTTGTGGCTTTAATAGGATTTTTAAAAACTACTATGGTGCTTACAATTTGGGTATCACCTATAGAACATATCAGAACAATTGATGATGGGTATCCAACATAGATGTGATTTAAAATCTTTTGGAATTTATGATGCACATGTTAAAGTGATATTTTATTCCTCCTTTAATAGGTAATTATTGAGATGGGTATGTGAGTTGTTGGTTTAATAAACATCTCCAATACAGGGCACCTGATACAAAAGATGGTCTTTTCAATTCAAAATCTTATATTTCATAAATATGAGAATATAATAAATGTGTATCTTATTATTTGTATATACACCATTTCACATCTATTTTTTGTTTAGTTTTTAGGGTGTATGCTAATTTCTTTGTGTTCATCTTCTTACCCATAATGTTCATGCATTGCAAATATTCATTGTATTCTCAAATTACATGTTTTTCATTCACAATTTTTTTTTTCTAGATTGAAGAAATAATTTGTTTTCATTTTATTATCTTAAGTCTTGATCCATAAATTATAAGATAAATTTGTGAACATAGAAATAATCTACAAGTGCAAATTTGACTTGTATTGAAAAAATAA
This sequence comes from Sequoia sempervirens, assembly GCA_007258455.2. Taxonomy (NCBI): domain Eukaryota; kingdom Viridiplantae; phylum Streptophyta; class Pinopsida; order Cupressales; family Cupressaceae; genus Sequoia; species Sequoia sempervirens. The sequence continues at coordinate 22,268 of VDFB02332316.1, forward strand.
TTTTAACAATTATAAGATATTTTTTAGATGAATTGAAGTCATTTTATTAACACACATAAAGAATATTACTTCATGTAAGTGTAAAAAATATAGATAGAGGATTTTGCAAGCCACACGTGTTAATTGCATATTGTACCATAGGAATAACAAACAAAATCTATGTTTCTATAATGATACCCACTAGTGTACTCTATTTTTTGAGCCTATGCCTATCAAAATTTCCATATATATACTTCTATTTGTCCTTTATATGGATGCTTAAGGCCTTCATGCATGTTCTAGTATATTTAATTGAAGTTTTCTTAAAGATGGAATCATCGAGTCCTAAAACAATGACCACTATGGTTGGAATCTCTATAGTTCATATTATTGCATATGGAGAGGCATAATTATGCATTTGGGATCATGTTACAATTGGATTTTGTTGTTTTTTAAGCAATAAGGTTAGCTTTGATTTAGATATTTCTAACTGCTAATGGGATTTCACTAAATCCCATTATTACATAGATCAAGGCATTACAATTTAGTGTTTCATTCTATAGTTTTTAATGACTATTGACTTATTAACATAGGGAAGCTTTGTCAGAAAATAACAATCTCTTGCATACTTGACTTTGTTAATTATTTTCACAAACATGTTTTCAAACATGTTGATGTTCTATACTTGATGATTTTATGTTTTACGAAAGTAGGCAAAAGATCATCTAAGAAAAGTTGAGAGTTCCATATCAACAAGAGTAGGTACAACTAATGTCAAATCTTATATATTGGAATATAACTTTTAGAATATATTCAAAGCTACAAGCTTAAAATGTTACCCTATGTCTATCCAATACACAATAATATTGTATAACTATAAAATTATATCAAAGTTAAGTACATTAATAATAAAATAATATATAACAATACTAAATATATATAATTATTATTAATAGATTTAAATAATTTTAAAATAGTAAATTATAATATAGAAATACTACAGTATTATATACTATATAATATAATTTTGAAGCTAACTTTTAATAAAATTAATATTATATAATTATTATAATTTTTATAACATTATAATTATTTAATATATTTTAAATATAATATAATATTATATAAATGCAATATAATTTAAATTTGATGATTGGTTATGGTCATCACTGCACTTCCTTTTTCTTCATAGGTGTAAGTCAAGCAATGCATATAAGTTTTCTTAATGTTTATCTTCCTTTGTCGAAAGCAATTAAAGAACACAAGTTAAAACGTCTTAATATTATTTTAATATAATTGAACATATAATCTTGAGAATTTCTCCATAAAAAATATGTATAGAAATAAAACTCTTACTAAGCAAGATAAAAATTGATATATTTAATAATTGTATCTTTTAGAGTATCATTAAAATTTTAGAAATTGTGTTGACAATTGATTTTTTTTAAATGTGTTTAAAATATAATATTAAATGCATATTTTTGATGTTAAATATAATACATATGAAAATAATTTTAATCAAAGATGCTTCCTTTATTTTGAAGTTTGGTGTTATTTATTTTTAGAAAGTATCCACATGCAAGATCGATCATCTCCTATTGAGCAACATGTTTGACACCTTATTATGCTTCTTCCACCTCAAAATTTGAGAGTTATGATCAATTGAATGATATATAAATTAATTAATAAGTGATAGTTTGAAAATAGTAAATTTAGATAATTTGGATAGGTTTTTTAAGAAAGTAAATAGAAAATAAATATATTTATTTTAATAAATAATTTTTTTTTTTTAAAGTGTTGAAATTATCATGTTTTGAATTTGAAATTAATGTTTTATACATTTTAACTATGTAAAACAAAATCTTTAAAACATTTATATTAAAAAAAATATATATTTAAAATTTAAATTTCTCTATAAATTTAATTACACATTAATTATAATTTCAAATTCTAATAATATTTATTAGCTTTGGCCACATATCTATATGTAGTGAGACAAGAGATAAATTAAATAAAAAATCAAATTTACATAGTGGAAGCCTCATAATAGGAGAAAATTTTGTCTAAATATGAGACCATATGTCATTCCATTTATTATTATTCTAGGTTTTCTACATTGATTTTTTTAGAAGAATAATTTGTACAATAAAAATGAAGAAATATTGTTTATTATTTATTATCTTTAAAAATGTTCAATTTTAATCATTAAAATATTTAAAACTTTGTATCAAATTTTTAAGAACAATATTTTCATGTTTTGATTTGTCAAAAATACGCAATTTAATCACTAATTAAAAATTAACCCTACACTATAATTCCATGGTCTTATATAAGACCACCATTTTATTATAAACCTCCTATATTAGACTTCTTAATATTTAATGGTTAATCTAATATATTAAAAAGGTTTCTAATTAAAAATAAATAAATAAACATCTTATGGAACAAACTCTTGGAGAAGAAAAGTTTCACCATTGAACATTTTGTCACCTTAATTAACAAGCTCGTCATTTTAGTCAGCGCACTTCATTCCCTCATTATTTTAAGTGGAATTCAAACTCATGGTTCAAATATTTGATTTATTGAATTTTTTTAAGAATGAAAATATTTGTTTTAAATATAAAGTATCAAACACATTTTTTTTCTTTTTTATAATTATTTTTTTGAAGTATAAATTTTTTTAGTATTAATGTAAGATATCAGATATAACTTTTCTCTGCTGCTATTCTTTAACAGTATTGTTGCTGGATTTCTCTGCTGCTATTCTTTAACAGCATTAGTGCTGATTTGTTGTATTTTTTAACATCTTAATCCAATACAAAAAGATATAACATTTCTCTTTATTTCAACCTAGTCACTTTTTTTTTACCTTCATAAGAAGAAATGAATATCTTACATAATAAATTTAAAATTAAATTAATATATTAATATTAATTTTTATGGTTTTTTTTCTATTTACGTAAAGCGTTAGGCATTTAACTTTTTCCTGCTTTTTAGATGTCTCTGTTGAAACATACCAATTAACCGGCATTAGAATGATTTTTTCCCCTTACCGTGTTCTGATTGACATCTTTGGGATTGGCTGGCATTGAAGGCAGCAACAGCTGAAATTTAAATTTGCCATGACTACTCAACAGCCCAACGGAAGGATCGATCGCAGAGCGTACAATGCTGCAATGAGTCCTCAAACAAGATTTGACAGTTCCCATCATCAAGCAGCTCTCAATGGTACCACAACCGGAAGGGGAAATACTCTTCTGCATATTAGCTGCTAGTGAAGGTAATATAGCCTGCAATAATGAGCTCTTGCGACTGAATCCTTCACTTGTGATGGCTACCAATGCCCAAGGAAATACTGCACCGCATTTGGCTACTCAGGGAGGTTTCTCCAATGTTGTGGAGGTTCTACTCCAACAAGAAGTAATTGACGTGAATTTCCGCAATAAGCTTGGTGAAACGGCTCTGTTCAAAACTTACGAGAGCGGCGATTTGGACACAGTGAAGGCGCTATTTAAGGCACGTCCAGCAAGTCTACGCCAAAGGACAGAGAACGGAAGAACCTGTTTATATGTTGCAATAATCAAAGGAAATACAGGTCAGTCGTTGGAGTTCATGTTTTTCTTTGCGTATTGATTTCTGATAATAATCCTCCTCTAAAATAAGAATATTTAGTTGAGACCACTTATAATACCACCTGTCACTTGCTAATTTGGTATGCATTCATTTTTTTTTTATTAAATGAAGCTGAATTAATGCCACCTGCACTTGTTTATTTGGTATGCATTCTTTTTCTTTTTTTTTATTAAATCAAGCTGAATTATAAAAAGAGTAATGCAGTTCAAAAAGAACTGTAAATCTAAATAACAACAGTACAGCAACAAAAGATTATATAAATGTCTTATATATCAAGACAGATTTGTCTAACATATAGTAGAAAATTATGTACAGTAACAGCCATACAAAGAAAGTAGACTACTCTCCTAAGGTATCTACAATCACAAACATGAAAAACATTAAAGACAACAGTTATATTCTGAATGTGAATACACATTGTAGCTGTCTAGAGCAATGAATATCATCATCATGGATTTGTAAAAGTTGAAGTTTGATTGCCTCCAAATGCTGCCTATGTTTTGCATCTTCCTTTAGCTGAAAACACAAATAAATAAATTGTACAATGATGTTGATAATAGTTTTTTCTTTTTATGTTTTGCATCTTTTAACAGAAGGTTGACAATAGTTTCGTCTTTTTATTTTATAAATTTGTATTCATTTAATCACGAAGGTTATGACCAACCGATTGAAAAGATGTTTGGACAGGATAGTCTCTAAAGAATAGAGTGGCTTTATGAAGGGAAGACATATTTTGGATGGGATTGTCATGGCTCATGAAACGATTCATTCGGTGAAGACAAGGAATAAGAAGGGCATGTTAATTAAGCTTGACATTAACAAGGCTTATGATAGAGTTTCGTGGGACTTCTTAATGTAGGTCATGTATAAGTTTGGGTTCTACAAAGATTGGTGTGAATGGGTGTATAGTTGTATCTCCTCAACGTCCTTGCAGTTTTTGTGAATGGTGTGCTACGAAGCCGTTCAATGCCGCCAAAGGTTTACGGCAGGGTGACCCCCTGTTCCCCTTTTTGTTTCTTATTCTTGTTGAGTCCTTGGGTAGAGCTTTTAAATATGAGGTTGATCATGGTCATTTAAAAGGGCTACAGTTCTCTGGGGGCATTGATAATGTTACTCACCTTCAATTTGTTGACGATACCCTCCTGCTTGGTGAAGCCACTACTAGGGAGGCTAGGTGCATCAGGAAAATCTTAGATCTATTTGAGAAGGTTGCTGGTCGGTTGGTAAACCATGTCAAATCAAGGTTTTTCTCCCTGAAAAAAAGTTTCTTGGAGAGATTAGAAGTCCAACATATTCTGGGTATTGAAGAGGTTAAGATGTTGAGTAAATGTCGAGGGATTCCTCTTGTTGCTAAACAGTTGACTGCAGCAGACTAGAGTGCCATTGTGGACAGAGTGCAAGGTAGATTGGCCTCATGCAAGGGGTGGTGGTTGTGTTTTGTTGGTAGGATCTTACTTATTAATACATCCTTGGTTGTTATCCCGATGTATACTATGGTTGTGTTTCAAATCCCCTGTAAAATTGTGAAGATCCTAGAGGCTACTCAATGTTCCTTCTTGTGAGGTGGCATTGATAACTCTTTCAAATAGAACTTGGTCAAATGAATTGAAGTATGTAAACATGTTCGCCTAGGTGGGTTGGGTATTAGAAATTGCATCAATACAAGCCGAGCTTTAGGGGCTAGGCTCACTTGGCACATTTACGAAGATAGCCATCACACATGGAGCAAAATATTGCAGGCTAAGTATCTTAGTAACAATAGAGAAAGATTGTTCAATGACATTCTTCCGACTAGCACCAACGTTTGGAATTTCCTCATATCGTGTATTAGTGCATCATTATAATTGATGTCAAATGGAAGCTTGGGATCAAAAATAAAATCGGATTCTGGTGTGATCTGTGGTTAGAAGTCAAGGCTCTAAAGGATAAGGCAGATGCAACCTTTTGGTAGGTCATTTTGAAGCTACGCTTGGGGAGCAAGTCTACACTTACATGGTGAATCACAATGGTTCTCTTAAGTGGACGAATATTGAAGCGTCAGTGGATGAACTCAAGGTGGCTTGTGATCATATTCAAAGGGGGTTGGAGCGTTATCCTATCCTGATGGATCACAAGGAAGATAGGTGTGTTTGGGGGCTTCAATGACAACGGTGGGTCAAAGAAGCTTATAACTCCTCCTTCGTTCATGGGTCTTGTGAAGTAATTTTACCTTAATCTTCTTTTGGTTTTGGCTTAAGGATGATCCGCGCTTAAAGCAAAAATTGTTCTGAAAGACATGCAATGCACCTCGTGGTGGTTGCACGGATTTTGTTTATCCTCTTCCCTTTGGGAGAAAGCTAGGGCACATGACATCTTAGCGGGGATTTCCTCGAAGGCTATTTTCATAAAACTGAGATTCCCCACCCGCTCGACACATCATCTCTTTATTTTGGGAGAGTTGCACTTTAAGAAGTGATCTCTTTTGGGAGTTTGTCAAAGCATGCTGGATCTTTCTTGTTTTCAGGTTGGAACCTTCAAGGAAACACCATCAATCTATGAGATTGATCAAATCATATTTTTCCAAGCTATTTTCTAGGATCCAATTGTTTTCAGATGGCAATCTCTGCTAAATATCTAAATGACATAAATGAGGTAGTTGAGAATTAATGAGCAAGGATTGTCATGATCTAATCAAAGATCTACAATCAAATTGTGAGCTATCAGATGTTGGCATCTGGTAATATTTACTTATGGGACATTGGTGATGGTTCTCCCTTTTCAACTATAAATAGGAGGCAGAGACAAAGAGTAATTTTTTTTTTTTTCGAAAGTATTTTTAAGTTTTCCTTAGTTATAGAGATATTTTCAGAAGCTAAAAGCTTGCACAATACTACTTCTCTCTAGCATGTTATATTGTTTTGACTAAAACTATTATCAGATTAGCATCTGACCTTTATTTTTTAAGTTCATTTGATATTTAAATATGAACTATTTGGAAGAAATCTTTGGAAACTATGCATATTATTGCCTTTGTCAAGTTCCTTTTGTATGTTTCATTCAGAAAGAAGACACTGTGTTAAGTTTAAATTTGATAGTTCGAGTAGTTGATTTCCATGTTGTAGGCTTCTATGATATGATGATAACTTGCAAAAATTGGATTAGGTCTATTGAACTTCTCCATTTTATTTAAAGGTTGTTTTTTCATGTTATGTTGTAAAAAGAGGAAGGGTATATGCAATTTCTGAATATTTCTCTGTTAACTTTTGGAACTTTTTTGCTTGATCAAACCTTAATTAGCATTTCCCATGGGGAGATTTGAAAGACTGCATTGTGCTTGTACTTATCCTTTGTTGCTCATTCTCTTCCTAGCAATGAAGGGTTGTGGCATTTTGTGTTTATTATATCATTCATAGGAGAAGAATTGAGTTTAAAATGTTATAAAACCTTTGGCACATTGCCATTTTCATGTTTTATATTTACATTTCTTTTTATCTTTTCCCTAAACTCAAAGAAGAGTTGTCTTTATATAAAAATCCTGGAGGTATTCAGTGCGGTGCAAATTGGTCCCACACTCGTTGAATTTCCCATAAGGTTGTCGAAGAGGTGCAAGCTTTGATGATCAACAGTTCTTTTTTTGGCACACCCAATGGGACTCAAAGTTTTTTGAACATTTGATTGGAAGTCTGAAATATTTCTTAATTCAAGCCAAGGAAAAAAGATAGAAATTTCATGCTCAGAATCAAAACAAGAGCATCCTCAAGAGGTCATTTCCAGTATTCCTAGTTACCCACCTTAGTATCTAGGAGAAGAAGAATTATAGGTTATGTATCACCCATAAAGAGTAATAGAGCGAGAAGTGAAAGCCCAAGATCTAGAGCATTATCTACTCCACTTGGAGGTTGAACTTTCCAAATCAAAATACTAGTATACTTGATTCATAGGAATATGTTCTCCATGGCTCATGCAGTTGCCCTTGCTCCTAGAAATTTCATAACCTGGGATAGTGGTAGTCCACTACAATCCCCCACACCCCCATATGTGTGGCCTACCATACCTGCTAATGCACTCAAGGCTATTCCAAAAAAAATTGAAGAAGACTTCAAAACCCCCTTTGAAAACCTTCAAGATATAGCAGAGGTATGTCGGGTACATAACATAGCGGAGGAAAATATTGCTCTTAGGTTGTTGGTCACTTTATTCAAAAGAAAGGCTCAAGATTGATATTGATCTTTGGCTTTCGGTTCTACCCATTCCTGGGATCAACTTGGAGAGAGGTTGTTTGAATGCTTCTTAGAGAAGGGAGATCGCTCCTTGTTGCTACATCAATTAATCAACATCAAAAGAGCCTCATAAAAGGCCATGAATGAATTCAACACCAAGTTTCAAAAAACCTAGCAAAGAATCCCTATAACTACTCGACCCCCAGCTGTAATGGCGTTTATATTCTACTTGAAGGCTTTCAATTCAAACCTAATGTGCAACCGAGTGACATAGCAGCCATGGTTCAAGAAATGAATGTTGAAATTGCTTTCCACCAAAGTAAGCTCCCTCCTTTGAAAGTGCAAAAATAAAATGATGTTTTCATGATAATAGCTATCTACAATGGGTTGGGAATAAAAAGAACCCTTGTTGACAATGGCTCCACACTCAATGTGTGTAGTGTGACCCCTTTGGATAGACTTGGTGTGGATAAATAAAAAAATTCAACCTTCCTCTTTATCTATTCATGGGTTTGATAATTTAGGGAAATAATCACTTGGTGTGATCAATTTGTCTATTGTAGCTGGAAAGGCCACATTAGAAACATTGATCCATGTTATGTCTCATGATATTTCATATAATATTCTTTTAGGAAGACTATGGATTCATGCAATGAATGGGGTGCCTTCTACTCTTCATCGTAAAATTAAGTATGTCTATGACAACAAAGTGTATACAATCAATTTTGACCTTGAACCAAACAATTGTTTGAACATTGAGAAAAACAAGGAAAATCCTTTGAAAACACTGACACCAACTACACAAGTGGAACATGTGCAACAAAAAGACAAAAAACACATATTGAGGAAGTGACGAGGTTTTTTGAAGTTGATTGGGGTTCCTTGGATTTCACACCTAGCTTTGATGGACAACCGAAAATCATAATAAAGAAACATGAAAAATAAAAAGTGATAATGTCAACACAAAATTCAAAAGACCCTTCAAAAGCATCCACCTCAAACACTTTAGAAGAAGAAGTGAATTATAGAACAAACTTTGATGAAGCTGATTATAAACAACCATTAACTCCAAAAGAAATGAAAAAGCTTTATGGAAAAGGTTATGAATTTATGAAACAACTTGGATATAGTGGAAAAGGATGTGGTGATACAGAAAAAGGTATTTGTGTCCCTATAGAGCCTAACACGCAAGGAATAACTAATGGTCTTGGTTATTGTCCCTCGAAAGAAACAAGCAAGCCTTCACTCAATATCAACACTATTACAAAAGATTCTTCTAAGTCGAATTTAACATTAATGCATCCTGAATTGATAGACACTAGTGGTCTTGATTGTTGTCCTTCGAAAGAAACAAAAAAAAATGAAATCCTCTCTTAATATCAATGTCATCATGCAAAACACTAATGATTGAAGTTTATTAGCTTTTACACCCTCCTATAAAGGAGAGTACAAAATCTTGCAATCTAAATAGTCTTGTGTAAGTATGACATCTTGTACTAAGAAAGAGTTATCTTTGTCGCAAACTAAAGGAACATCTTCTACTATTGATCAAGATGATATCTTGTCAAGACTCCTCCAAGATCATTTGATAGCCCTTCCTCCAAGAACACAAAAGACAATTTACTACAAGAGTTCATTTTGTGCATTTCATAGAGTTCATGGTCATGCTACTAATGAATGTAAGGCTTTGAGTAACAAAATTCAACATCTTAAGGATTGTGGTGCTTTTTCTTGTGTTGAAGCACCTAGTTCCTCTAATTGATATTGATTTTCAAAGTTTCTCATCAATCATCTCAGCTCATCCTTATCTTGCATTAAATGGGGACTGTTGGCATATAGTTGTCATTGATGTCAAAAGGGAAAGCATGCAAGGTAGATTGCTAGCATGTTGAAAGAGGATTAGAGATAGAATGGAGTTGCTCATGAAATTGACGATGATGGAATTAATGGAAAGTGTCATTGATTTCAATAAGAGATAAGGTTTGTAGTGAATATGTAGCATGGGTACAGGTTGCTGGTGAATGCATTGATGTCTTTGATGTCAAAGGAAGTTGAATTTATCATGCAAGGGAGATGTTGGCATGATGATAGTTTGGTGGTGTGCCTAGATGTTATGGAGATGCAATGGATATGGTTCTGGAAGTTCTGGTGCAGGATGTTGATGAAAGAAGCATGGTTCTGCAAATGTTGCATTGTTGTCATACAAGATTAGCATGAGGATTACAAAGGGTTCTTCAGAAGACAAAGGTGTAAACAAGTAGCAGATTCAATATGTGTTTTTCGAGAGCATTCCAGTGATGTGCTTTGTAGGTCAAGAAAGTGAAGGATGCACCTAGAAATGCATTATTTCTACTCTCAAGTGATATTAGGGTTTACAGATAAACCCTAATGTGTTTGTAGTCATGGTGTGATCTAACATAAATTCTATGTTGGCGTTGACTACCTATCACAAGTTATGAGTCACATAAGTTATAACTTATTTCATTGAATTCGTGAGGGTGACTGGCCCCTTCACCTTATGTTTACCAACCTGAAAAATATTTAGTAGCTATGATATTTCCTAAGTCACTCATGAAAATATTTATCTTCGCTTGATCAATGGTGGAGGTCAAGCCTTCGAGATTGGACGATGCCCACATACCCCGCTGAGATTTCAATGGGGCCCGATCAAGAATTGCGGGGTCAATGGGGGATGATGGTGATTGAAATTTTAAGATCAAATGGTTATTTTTGGATCCCATGCATCACAGATAGATTTTAAAAATTGGTTTGTGGTTCAACAATATGTGATGAACGACTATTGATAGATCTCCCATCACAGAAAGAAAGTTAAAATTGGTCTATAGATCAATGATGCATGATGAAGACATTCAACAGTCATGATCATGATGATTGGATGATGTACGATAAAGAAGAGCAAGGCCTTGACAAGACCAGTGACACATGTCATCATATCGCCCAATCACTTCACATCGCTATTATGAAGCGAAGAAGGTTGAAGATATGGGCAATAAGCCATAGTAGTGGAAAGCAACATTAGCAAGGACATGTGTCAAAAGGTTGTTGCATCATTGGGTGTTATTGTATCGTGTTTATACATCCTTGAGTCAAGATTATTTAAGTGATATGTGATGTATGGGTGAGATTGAATGAAAGAACATCCAATAGATGAAATTGGATCACAGGGTCTTAGTTCATCGTGGTTATGAGTTCAAAGTAAGGCAAGCTTTCAACAATGCATGATGAGTGTTGAGTAGTAGTGGAGAATGATGTCAAAGGCAGACACTTGGCATTAGCCCTCCAACCCACGAAGATTTGGCAGACCCATTGTCAAAGCCAATGGGATAGTGGTGAATGATGAAGATTGATCGATAGCTAATCCAATGGTGATCGCTACAATTTATTACATCACAGATAGGAATGATGATACCTGAAGCATATCAACAATATGAGATGAATGATGGAGCTCAAAGGAAAGTGATCAGTCAGTGATCACCACATCATCGAAATGGTTGTGATCATTCCAAATGTTTTGGAAATACACGATGGTCATGAAGGATATGATCAATGTAAGACATTTCATTGACAGCTTGTCAAATGAATATGATTTAAAGTTTCGGTGATGAATGAGGAACACAGGATCATGGCATGAAGATAGTAGATCAATGACCAAAATTCAAAGATAGAAATTTGAAATAGCTACAACAGTGTGAATAAGGGTTTCAAATGGTAACTAACATAGAGGAAGGAATTAATTTGTCCAACTACACTTGTGACCAATATTAGTGAAGATTTGATGTACTAAGCAACGACACAAATAGTCATGTCAATCAAGATCACAATTAGATCAATCAAAGAAGGAAATGCATTTAATGCAGATCTGATCCTAGGGTTTTGCAGGATGCTATTCTTAACAAACTTTTTGAGACAAAATTTAATGTTGTAAGGCTCAATGCATAGGTATGGTGTAGAGCAAGATATGTGGTAAACCCTAACAGGTGATTGAGATTGATTCAGATTGGATGAACAGAAGAATGCATTCAATGCACAATCAGATTTTAGGGTTTGATAGAGTGAATGAGGAAAATTCTCTATAACCAAATTAAATGTGGAATCAAATCGATGTAGAGGTAGAGTGACAATGAAGATATCTAATAAACCCTATCAAATGAATTAATGATGAGTTGGACAGTGGTGTGTAGCTTGAGATACATGCAACTTGCTAGTGAAGTTTGCAAGCGAAAAAAACCCTAGCACAAGGTTTGAGATTATCTGAATGGTAGAGAGAATCCTGAGGTAGAGATTGCAGACTGGTGGAGATAGAAGACAATTGAATATTGTCAAAGTTTGTAGTCTGAAGTAAGTGTGCATGAATAGAGAGAACAACCTACAGTTTTATGCAATACTGAATAGAGTTACATCTTGTCGAGTATGTTGCAGAGATAGGGAGAGTGGTGTGATGTAGTAAGTTTGCAAGAAAGAGAGAGTGAAGTGTAGTAGACAGTGAATGCATTTAGTGAAGTGGTATGTGCGGGGATCATAATGGGTCAAAAGTGGCAATATTATGGGTATTTAGGGTATGTGGGATGACTTTTTTTTTACCCAAAATTGATGAAACGAAAAGGGTTTTTAGAGGAGATTCTTAGCTTTCCACCAATATAAATTATGCTTTAATTTTAATTTAATAAATAATTATTATTAATTTTCTATTAGAATTATGACTAAAGTCCCGTCGATAGGTCGGCTGAAAAATATCTATAACTTTCAAAGCATATCACATTTTTGAATCCAAAATGTGCCACATTCTATGCTTCACATAATATAGGATTTAAAAATTAAATGAAATTTCATGAAGTTTTGACCAAGTTAAGGTGGTTAGACATACAAGTTTTTATATTTTTAAAAGTTGTAATAAAAATTCATAATTAATTATTTACTTGAAAAAAATTACAAAAAAATATGCATCACATCCAACATGAGTCCTCTACTTATATATAAAGTCTTCTAAAAAAATATTATCATTTTATTATGGTTAGGGTGGTCAGACAGACACCTACTTCTTATTTTCCCTACTGCATTGAAATATAAAATTTTCACCAAATAGATTTTATTTATTTTTAAATAAACCTAGAAGCTTAGAAACTACATTCAATTTTATACATTCTATTCTTACATATTTTTGAAATAATATAGATAACTTATTCAAATTTTTTACATCAAGTTGCCTAACACTAATTTTTGATTTTTTTTGCCACTTAAGGGCCTATCTTTTCCATGATGATCCGCACATACCCAAGTCCTAGACTATAATACATAATAATATCTAGGTTTGCATTTAGGTGAGTGAAGATGTATGAGACACTACATAAAGAGAAAGAAGAGCAAAACAACAAGATAGAACAGTAATTGTTCTATGTGTAGAGAGAGTGCAGAGTAGGGGTGTGCTGTTGAGAGTGCAACTTCAATAACAGAGTGTGAGTTGTAGTAAGTGCAACAAAGTATTGAATGTAATGATGCATTATAGGTTTTGTAGAACCAAATCTTATGCATAATTGAATTTGTAATCCTTCAAAGGTTGTTGCCTCATTGTACTGAGTTGTGGCCTAGATTAGGGGATTGTAGTCTCCTTGAAGTTGTGGCTTCTACATTAGGGTGTTGTTGCATCCTTGAAGTTGTAGCTCCTAAAATAGGGTGTTGTGGAATCCTTGAAGTTGTTGCTTCTAAATTAGGTAGTTGAGGCTTCCTTGGGTTGTAGCCCTAAAATATTGTAATAGAGATTTCATTTGTGACACTGGATTTGAGCAGTAGACTCAAGCAGCCTTTGTCACCGTGGTTTTTGCCATCTTGGGTTTTCCATGCATATCTGGTGTTGTAGGAATGTGTGTGTTGATTATCTATTTGCATGTTTATGTTTGCATCTTTAGTTTTCAATTTACACATTAATCTGAGTTTGATGAAAAAGTATGCACAAAGTATTTGGAGCTAAGAAAGTAATCTACATTAAGTTTTTAAGGGATAGATTTTGGTATCTAGTGATTCAACCCCCCTCTCAATAGATCATTGTGTTCCAAGAGGGATGAGGGGTTAGGTATCCTTATCTTTGTATGGTACTTGTTGTCTCTTTTGGCTAGTTGACCGCCTTCAATGTATACATAAGAGCAAGCTTGGGATGTGGACAACATGTCTTAAGTTAACTCGCATGTGACATACTTTTCTTTCTATGTTTAGGGTATGTGCAGGATCATGGTATGCCAAAAAGTGGCAATGAGAAAAAAAAAACACATCTTTCATCGACCCAAAAATGCGAAAATATCGTGTTGACTTTTTTTAGGCTCGGGTGTCAGTACACACCACCAAAGCAAACACCAATCCTAGTTTTCCATATCGGATATCCGATTTGGATCAGATATCTGATTTGTAAAAAGAATATATATAAAAAATTTATTGTTGTTATAAAGTAACGGTCTACAAATCACATATCCGATTTGAAATGGATATCCGATTTGAAACGGATATCCGATTTGTAGACTGTTACTTTAAAACAATGAAAATAGTTGTATATATATGATTTTTACAAATCGGATATTCGTTTCAAATCGGATATCTGATTTGTAAAAAGCATATATATACAAAATTTGTTGTTGTTTTAAAGTATTGGTCTAGAAATCAGATATCCATTTCAAATTGAATATCTGATTTGAAATGGATATCCGATTTATGTACACATAGACCTAAGGATTAATGGTATATGGTAGAAGGTTTAAGGGTTAAACTTTAAAGTTTAGGGTATATGGTAGAGGGTTTAAGGGTCAAGGGTTATAAGGGTATAGGGGAGAGAGATAGATGGATTTAGTGGGTGAGAGAGTGACCTGAGAGAGTGGGA
>VDFB02332317.1:0-48529 GCA_007258455.2 Sequoia sempervirens
CAATGGGAATCTCCTCTTCTACATACTTCAACCTTGTGGATTCTTTCCCAAATCTTGTTTGCAACTTTACATACTTGTACCTGTGTTAGTAAAATATGTGAATAATTAATAAACCACACTTGATCAATGAAACATTACATCAAAGAGAATCCAAATAACTTGATCTATGAGAAATTGAAACAAATAAACTCTCTAAAAATAGTACTTACCTCTTGCAATTTACTGTCTTTGTTAGGTCAGTATCCTCAATTCTTGAAGGAAATTTAGCCAAATTTCCACATGTCTCATAAATTCCTTTTATGCAATTTATTTGAGGTCCATTTTCATGATCACATAATATAGACTTTATGAACAAACTTGCTTGTTTAGGAGGTGCATTTTGAAACCCACATCTTTCTTCTCTCATCTTTCAAAACACCTGATAGTAGAGATCAAATTCAATATGATAACGACAACAACAAGTTTCAAAAAACTTGTTTATCTTCACATAATATAGCTTTAACCTTTGAAACATTGTTTTCCCAATCTTTATATGAGGATATGCACTACAAAAGTTCATATACATCTCAAATTGTGTTATGTCTAGCTAATGTTTGATATGATTTTCATAAATACTAGGTCCAATCTTGTATCTCATAACATCTCTAGTATTTGATGATGGACAAGTTTGATCATGCCAAAAACTTGAGACCAAGTTCCTAACAACATCTTCAATCCCTCGGCTGTAATGTGGAGCTCTACACATAATTGCCCAATTGCCTTCTAAACTCTCATCCAAAACTTTCTTTTTCTCATATTTTATCAATGTGGTTCTACTATAACCAATTTCTTGAAAGTGCTGACATTTTTCTTTTTCTTGCTATATCTTGATGTACAATAGATGTCAACATCACCCTTCTTGTAGTTGCCTTATCCACTGATCGAGATCCTTTCCCAATGGAATCTAAACCCCTTTTAACATTTTGAACAATATCCTTTTGTAATCCCATGTGTTTCTTCTTATTTGATGATGAATGGACACCCAACAATTGTAATGACTCTTTGAGCTCATCACGAAGAAGTAAACTTGATAACAATTGGGTTTTTTCAAGTGTATCAAGATGATTGAAATGATGATTGATCATTCCATTTACAGATTTAGTCATTGACCTCTTTCTCTTATTATAAGGCTAGTTGGCATAATATTTGAGTTTCTCCATATCCATTTCAAGTAAATGATCTAAATTTCTATGAGAAATTTGTTTCCCCACCTTCTCTGTTTTATATGTTCATCCATAGAGGAAGATCCCGACTCCTCTCCAACATGCATTGTTTCAACTTGTGCCTCCTCCCTATCTTCAAGGACCATGCATTATTGAGCAGATTCATTTGATCCAATGTCTACATTTGGCTCGACTTGAGCATGAAAACTTCCTGCTTGTTGAGCCCTTCCTACACATGTGTCACAAAATATTTTGCAAACAAAAATGAGAGATGATGTTAAATATATAAGTGAAGTTTATGCATGCAAGCAAACAAATTGATAAAACATGATGAGCTATAAGTGAGAGAAGTTTGTGCTATTTTTATATGCCCATTCATACCAAGAGAGGTTGAACGACTCGGACCCTCTCCAACAAGCATTGTTTGAACTTGGGTCTTCTCCCTAACTTCAAGGTCCATGTTCTTCTTCAACTGATCTCGCTTTGATCCAATATCTAGATTTGGCTTGATCTGTACTTTTGAGGAACTTTGTGAGCATAAAAAAATAAAATAATTTGAGAACATCAAGGATGAAAATAAAAGCATTGAAAGCCACAAAACACAAATATTGAAACAAAAGAATTGGCTTAAGGAATTGAGTCAAGGATCATATGTTACTAAACTTTTTGCATGACCAAGATGACTTGAGGATATTTAAAAGTATTTATAGTAATTTAAGTGAAATGATGGTTAGAAACCTTCAAGGTAAGAGTACTAAACACACACTTGAGAGTGAGAGAGAGAAGAAACAAGCATGTACCTTGTTTCTTTCTATGATAATTTTCCAAGTTTTGATCACTTCTTTTGTTCTTGGACAATTCTTTCCCGAGATGCATTTTTTCTTTCTTGTTGTCCCATTTTCTTCTTCAACTTAAAGATGACTCTAAACAAGTCCTCTACCAACTTAGTTAAATTATCCTCCAAATTTTTCCTTGATTGATAAAAATGAAAAGTTGTCGAGCTCCAATATTTGCCTCCTTGATAAATGTGCAAAAACTTCTCCAAAATATGTGCTCCAAGTGAATCAAAATTATTCAAGTGTACATGGAATAACTAGATCCTAGTTTAAATGAATCAAGTAGTAAACAAACAAGTTATTTCATTGTGGAGTTTGTTGTTACTTAATTCATAGGTATGCACAACATATCTAGTAATTTTAGAATTTTGGTAAAGTGTCAAAAATGTATAAATATTAGAGGTATAATTTGAATTGAATTTTCTTATTTATATTTGAATTGAATTTCGAGTTACTTGTCAAAAATGTATAATAGAGGTATAATTTGAATTAAATTTTCTTCATTATATTTGAATTGAATTTCAAGTTACTTGTAAAAAAATGTATAATAGAGGTATAATTTGAATTGAATTTTCAAAATTATATTTGAATTGAATTTCAAGTTACTTGTCAAAAAAGATTATATCTTGTTCTCAACTCAATGGTTCATGTTGCTTAAGTCATTTTTAAAAAAATATTTATTGTGATCAACATGAATGAACTTAATTATAAAATGGCATTGATTTCCATAAAATTCTACTAGAGATCAAATGTATATTGAATATAAGGAAATGTAAGCTGTAAGAGATCATAAAATAAGAAAACATGTATGTATATTTAATATTTAAAGCAAATGCATACATATATTATGTGTAAACATGTTTAAACCATAAGCAAACACATGTACATATATGTAAAGGGATTCAATACATATAAACATAACACATATTATAAGAAAAGAGGCAAATGTATGTATATATCATATAAGAAAATATATGTGTACATATCATAAAAGAAAAATGTAAATTAAAGATCATCAAATGTCGAATACTAAAGATCAAAAAATAAGAAAATGTATGTATATCATATAAGCAAGTGTAAGTTAGAGATCATCAAATATCAAATACTATTAAAGATTATCATATAATCAAATACACATGTGGTAAAAATCATAAATCTAGAATGCATGGCCTAATATGAATGTCTACTCCTAGACGAATGGCCATCTGAATGAGAACGGTCCTGCTCTGATAGATGTGCTAAGCCCTACAAATAAAATTGTGTACAAGATGTGTTAAATACATATAAGTTATATTAAATAAATTTTATGAAAGTTATTTTTAAATGAACTTGTATTTTTAAATATCAATCTAGATCTATGCATACATAAATATATTGCATGTACATATACACGTAGATTATATAAAATAAACCTACATGTCCATCGATAGCGATTCATCCATAGATACATCGATCATGCACACGATCTCGACCAAGGCTAGAGGATATGAGGTATGCTCCACCTGTAACAATATATATACACATATATATCAACCATATGAATATCTAGTTAAAAAGAATTTAAAAATAATGAAAAAGAATTGAAACATGCACATGCACACATACATGCACATCATCTAATATTAGATGACCTAAGTCCTCTAAAACAGTCGCCTCCACCATATCCACCAAACGATCAAGTGATGAATCAACATCTACATCCATATGATCTATCTCATGTTGTGCTAGAAATGATGAATGTAGAGGATTATGAAGGTGAGATGGCATCGTGATGATGAACCGTAACCAATCAACATATCGTAAGAAACCCATAGTCCTGCGGGCAAATGCACCGCATGAACCGAGGGTGGATCCCGAGCGCGCACTAGTGCTTTACCGAGTGATGGGATCCGAACCTAATCCACTTCTATGTCTCAAATGATCTCTAACATGCTCTATAATCGATCCCATTGTCCGATGCAATGTGGGCATATGCCTCCACACAGGTCCTTAGCTAAACAATGTAGAGTCATGCGTGCCATATCTCCTGTAAGTGCATCAAGCTGTGTAGGAGTAGGGATGTCGGTCATTGTAAAAGGATCCATGGTGGTCCACTGTGCTGAAAATGGTGTGGATCGAGAATGTCTAGATATCAAATACTGACCTACACGATCATCAGATATCCTAGTGGTGGTAGCCGCAATGTCACCTACAAGGTCAATTGCTTCCTTTGGGAAGCAAACGACAACCACATCCGCTATGGGGCTAGACAGGGGTGAGAGAGGAGGCCCGGGCACTCAACCAATAATTCCTAAACACCGGGTGGTCTATCCGCCGAATTTTATAGCCTCTTACCGAACTTCTACCACGCCCCTGACCAACATATGGTGGAATGTCCAGGTAGTTAACTTTGAGGCCCAAATGGACCCCAGCATACAACTGCTGAACAAAATACAATGGAATCGGGTCATTGTTTGGGTATATACCATGTGCTGCTAGAAATCGTGGGTAGATCAATGAGGCCATAGCATGATCAACACATCTAGTGACCTGGTATCCCCTAACCTTACGCACATTTTGATAAAATGGAAAACAAGTGGCTTTTATCATTTCTTTGGTGACACTATCTTGTATTTGTTTAAGGGGAACGCCACCATGTACTTCTTCCTGCATGCGAGAAAGAATAGCAGTCACTCTATCTGGGGAATATGCACTAGTCCTCTCAAGTTCATCTTTTAGTTTTTCTAGACTATGCAATATTAACATGCATGGTTCACTATATATCCCTGGGTTTGCACCCTGTGCTAATGAATCTCTCAAATTTTTTTTATCTCATTACTAGTATTTACAAACAAAGAATCTGGCATAGGTGGAACATGATTTGCATTTTCCATGTTATATATATATATATATACAATACACCTAAAAAAGCAATGAGACTTTGGTAAATAATATATCTAGATAAAGAGAATACAAATCTAAAATAGAACTTGTAATAATTCATCTATTCATCAATAATATTTTCATACTATAAACAATTTAAAAAGAATTGGAAGACAACTATAATCTATAACATAGCATCCTTAAATGGTTCAAATTTTAAATGAAATGATGAAAGAAAGAACAAGAATACAAAGATTAAAGTATAAAATCATTTGAAAATAATTGGGGATAAAAATATTTAATCTAATAGTTGTTAACATAAATGAACTTCAATTATATAGCCAAGAACATCAAAAAATTATAGATTGGAAAGCAAAATAAATATCTCATATTAAGAATCAAATCTAATAAAGTTTGACTTCATTGCATACTTGTTATAAATATCTCACATGAACCAATGAAACTCAATGTGTCTCCAAATTGCATAAGAAGAGAGAACCTAAATGTGAAGAAGAAAAAGAAATTCAAAATCCATCTTTTTGTAATGAGTTTGTTAAAATTTAAAAACATTCAAGAACCCCAAAATGGTTTGAAATTGATGAGCATAATAGAAATTCTTGAAGGCAAGAGGTCATCACAAACCATTCGGTTGTGGGCTTCAAAATTTTTCAATGAATGGTTTTCCAATAAGATGTATTAACCAAAATATTCCAAATTTTTATGCAATTACTAAAGATGTACAAAATGAGACCTTTACTAAATAAATTTCAAAGATTCATGTAAACAAAAAGTTTGACCGAAATAATATTGTTGTTAAAGTTTTTTTTAATGCATTAAATTCTATTGTAAATAATAGTAAGGAAAAAGATAAAAGAGTTGCTCATAGACTAATAACATCATTAGTAACAAATTAAATAATTAAAAAGGCTCAATTATTAAGGTAAACTTGTCTTGAATTAAGCCTAAATCATAAAACATTATCAAAAGTACTATCAATAAGATCATGATTAGAAAGTCCTATTGAAAATCATACTTGGGCTTTTAGCAGTAGGCTTCCATGAGTCAATAAGAAGTTAATTAATAGCACATAGGATGAAATTCAACAATTTTGACACTCTAACTCTAGATTTACATATGAGGTTGGAAACAACATTTTTTATACTCTACCTAGGCCATGATTTTGTTATGAGTATGAAGAGTTTATGATAGAAATACATCCATTATTTTTGAGTTAAAAGTAGGTTAAATATTATTTTTCTTAAAAATTCACTTTTATATAAATGTAGGTGTTTTGGAGAACAAAGCTATAGTATGAATAAGTGATTGACATCGATGGCTATAAATTTCAAGGTGGGGACATTCAATATAATTTATAAGGTGTTATAATATTAAATTCTTTCATTGTTTAGTTAGTTTTAATCAATGTTGTATGATTTATTAAGTTCATTTTTTTAATATTTAAATGTAGGTGTTTTGGGAAGTAGCAGTGATAGATCTAGCTCATTGAGAAAGGATATAGGTAGAGAGGAGGAGTGACCTTGACAAGGATTGAGACATGGATCACCTCAGGGTGGTAGATATGAGTGGAACATATCCATAGAGAAGGATAGGCGAAGAGGATAGATATAGAAAAATGTGATCAACATAGATTAAATAAAAAATAAAGCATAAATCAAATACTTTAATAGTATAAAATATAAAATGTAACCGAGCATTTGTGGGTTTGCATCCCACCAAGCATGTCAATTTGTAAGCATTGAATTTAAATAAATGAGACATTGAGGAAAATAAATGTAGACTTCAAATTGAATTAAAAAATCACCTCTAATAGAGCGAAAAGATGAATTACACAAAAAATGAACTAAAATTATAATGAAATACATATTGACAAATGGATATATCTTGCAAATGATAAAACATTTATTGCCCAACTAGATAAAATATACTTGCTCAAAATTGAGACGATAAAATGATGGATTTGATCTCAATTTGTAGATTTTTTATATGATGGATAAATTGCTAGGATTTGATCATGTATCATGAGTTTAAAACCCAATTAAAATGTGGCTACTATTATTACCTAATTAACTAATTTATTTATTTAATCAAATTTCTTAATTATTTTGATCAATGAATTGATTGAATTATTTTCAATTTTTATCTAATTTGATTAAAGATGTTAAATAATTTGATTGATATATAAACTAATTTATCATAATTTTCATTGAATTATCTAGGAATAATAGATTTACTTGGATTTATTTTAATATATTTCAATATTTGTGAGAGAGAGAATGATTCATTTAAATATTTGGTTAATTTATTCTACTCGAGTAACAATGGAGGCCGATTTGATCAATAGGAGAGCATTCATCCCATCCCAAAAAGGGAGTACATTTAGAGTTTGGGACTTTTTTTTCAAAATGCTGAAGAAAATTTTCAAGATTGATTGCTGGCATGTGGAGTTAGTAATTTGGGTGACCATAGGTGACCAAATTCTATATGAAACTCTCTAGTTAATGTCTCTCTCTTAGGTAGTGTCTTTATTTTTGTTTAATGCTATGGATCTTCTTCAAAATTATGGTTTAGTTGCTTAGTTTGTAGTGGATTATGTTTTATAAGTTCTTTTTGGACCATTCCCTAAACAACGCCATTCAGGATGATAACTTACATAATGAAAAATATTTTGTTGGGTATTTGTTTAGACACAAAGTTTTAAAGGAAAACTCTAGTTTCCTTTGTGTTTGAATTTCTTTGAAATGAACCTTGCAAGAATGGGATGAATCTTTAGTGGATAATACAATCAATGGACATAAAACAAAATTGAGCACTCTATTGTATGGAGAAACAATGGAGGCACATAAGGAAATGTTGTTTCTCCTCACTCATGTCCCTCACCCTCTGCTAGTTTTTGCTATATATATGTAATATATGGGCACTCAAAAAATATGTAATACATGTCTTCTTTTTAGGTTTTTTTCATTTATGGTAGGCTTTCTTAATCAATTTTGTCTATATATGATTGCTACAATCATATTTGATGGGTCTCTTGGTTTTGTCCCTACACCTTCATGATTTGTGGGTTGACATGCCCTTCTCTATTTTGTACTTTACTATGGAAATTTTTACAATAAATATTTTAATTAGTTTAGGCCTTGATCGTTTTAGGTCTGAAAAGAAAAATTAATTTGATTTTGATAAAGTGTAGGAATTAAGGTATCATGAATTTTGTTAATAAGTGGATATTAGGTGTTCGGGTGGGGGCCATGGTATGGATATGAGTGTATGTGAGATTATTGTCTACAAAATCCAAAGGTAAATCAAAATATTATAAACATCAAACTTTTTTTGGAAGGATAATATAAAACCAGATCTAAACACAATATAAACATTGTAATCACAACCATACGTACTATATATATGAGATTGCATACAATCATGTGTAAAATTTACAACCATGTAAAATTTATTCATATGTTGTTTATTAAGAAAAAATGTCATAAATTATATTTCTAGAAATAAAAAGGACTACAAATATGGAGGGAAAAAATTAAATAATCTCAACATAGCAAGGATTTTACAAAGTGATAGATAATTTTCTCAAAAGAAAAAGGACATGTGTTGTGCACAAGACAACAAACCACTTTTTCATGTTTTTTGATGTCTAAATATTTACTTTCCATACATGTTTGTGAATACCACATAAATTGAGATGCACGATTATTTTAAAATATTCACATGCATCTTAAAGTGGAAAAAAATGTAATGATAAAATTTGCATATCCATATTATTCCTATTGTATTTTTTGCCTCATTTTGAAAATATATATATGGTACAATATTGTGCAAAGTGGTAATAATTCCCCTAGAGTTTATGACCTACTATATAGACATAAATCAAACACTTGAACTCCATTTTTTCCTTACACACATCTTATCAAAATATTTTTTTGACACATATCCACATATCCACATATCCACTTTTCCTAATGAATCATATGTGTATGTCTAATGGTGGCATGTGGCAGGATAAATATGGCTATTGAAAAATTTATCATTATCTTGACAACTAATTATGGCTATATGATTATCTTAGTGTAATGAACCTAAGTTCATTCGATAGATATTAGTGAAGTTGAATTAGGAAGCATGGATTGTGCTTTATTATACACATTCTATGTTTAAAAATATGGGTCTAATTATTGCGATATTGAAAGTCAGTTAAATTTCTTCAATAGTATATCCAAGGTATAGGGATATATTAGTGGTAAGAGTAGTATAGGCTAAAAAGGAGAATGTATAAAGAGGGGAAGGTCTAGAAAGGTAATGACACGGTAATGGAAGGAGAAGTTACACTATAAGGTTAGATTTTCATAGGATAAGGAGGAATGGTATGAATAGCATATCTGTACAGGATAGTGCTAGTAGTAACAATGGTGTGAACATATATGAAAGGATGGGAGATAAGAAAAATACTAGTGGAGAGAAAGGCGGTAGGACATGGGTGGTGGATCCCATGGAAGTGGTAACTATAGTATGATAGGAGGAATCATTATAAGAGGATGAAGGGTAGATGGATGCATAAAGGGTACAACATTATTAAAATCCATTAGAGTGGTAATATTATGAATAGTATTAATTCCCTAAGGATAGCCACCTAATACATTATATAAATTACTAGCCAACGAGTGAGGATATTTAGGGTGGAGAGGTGCATCAATATGTAATTATCAATTTAGGAAAATATCTTGTTTACCAACATATGTATCTAAATCATAGTCTCAAGTGATCATTATTTTTCATCTTCTTTAATGTGGCTCTTTATATGGTTGTCATTAGCTATTATATGAAAAAATGATTCAATTGTCATTTTATTTGCTAGTCATATTAGAGTTAAGATGAAAACTCCATAAAACAATATTTTAAAGGATATTAATTTAACTAGATAAAAGATCAAGGAAAACACTCGCAAACATGCAATATACCCCAATTTCTTAGACAATTCACATTTCCTAATAATGTGTGCAACTAAAAACTAACAACATGTAATGAATGGATGTAGGTGATAATAATTAAATAATCCTAATTGAACTAGGGTTGTCCTTTTTATATATTTAAAAAGTTGTAAGAGCATTGTATGAAATTGTAAGATGGGAATTACTTATGAAATGTTATATGACACATAAGAGAATAAAAAAAGGGGGTTACACTAGAATATTGATTAGAATTATGAAAATCATCAAGATCATCTTAAATAATGGGTTTGAATATGTCAAAAATGGAGTGTCGGTTATGAGGAGGAGGATTTGAATTTTTTTGACAAGATGTAAAGCATTTGCTAAATACATCCTATAAACCAATTCAAGGAATATAATGTTGAAATTTGTGCCAAATTTGGTGCCATTTTTAGGTCATTATTTTGGCTCATGGCTTTGGTTAAACCACACTTTCTTTATGGTTTAAATTTTTTCTATTTATGGGTGCTTGAGATGGAAAAAGCATAATGATTTTGTAGGTATCATCATGCTACTAGAAATTACTCCATATTCACATGTTTATGATACTACTATAAGGGTATGCACATGAATATTTTATTGTAAATGATATTATTATCAAATAATATAATTGGTTCATGTTTTTGGTTGTGAGATTTTTCTTCCAAGAGGATTTTCCCATGTACATAATTATGTTATAAATTTATAATTTATATATTTTTCTTGTAACTAAAATTAAATCTATTTATCCATAGCTTTGATTGTTGAAATGGGAAGGCATATTTCATTTACACAAGACAAAAATGTATGCAAAATGGGGAAGCAAAATATTGTATGTTGAAAATGCAAAAAAATTTCAAACAAATGCAATTTGAATTCAACAAATTTGAAAAAAATTGCATTTAGGGTTTCGAAATTAAACAAATAGATGCAGTTTGAACTATAAAAAAAATGAATTTTAAATACCTAGTGCTCAATAGTGCTCGATATGCAAACCGAAATGATGAACTTTGGAGAGACGAACTTAAATTTTCTTTTTCCGGAAAGAAAAACTCTGTTTGGTCACCGTCACGCTCTCGGTTCACCGCATGCACCAGGGAAAGTGACTGGTAAAATTATAAAGTAAAAGTGACAGTTGAAAATGAGAGAATTTTTTGTTTTTGTCATATTTAAGGGGTTCATTCGAACCTATGTTCAACCAAACCCATTTAAATATGATTTTTTTTATTTAGGTTATATGGGTTCGGTCAAACCAAGGGTTCAGTCGAAACAAGGGTTCGATCGAACATATGTGTTCGATCGAACCCCTTATGAGGTTCGGTCGAACCAATGGGTTTGACCAAACCCATTGAATATGGTGAAAAGGAAAAATGCGAAATTTCCTTCCTCTTATAAATTGTAAACCACTATTCTAAAGCCACACGTCACCTCTTAAGGAGGTGGTTACAAATATTCCTTAATAAAGGAATTAAAAATAAGCCATCCTCACACGTGTGTGAGATGACAAAAAAGACAAAAGACTTGTAGGGATTCCTTTGGAATATTCCTACAAGTTAATAAATAATTACAATTAAAGAATAACCTTTACCAAGTAAAGATTAATCTTCTAACACTTACCAAAATAGTGTTTGACCAAGGCAAACCCCTTTCTACTAAAAACAATATTTTTCTATCTCTTTAGTGTGTGATTTGCAGATCTAGGTTGAAGATGCATTGAACAGAAAAATTGGAAAAAGTTGTCAAGTTTTCAAAGTTGTCAAAGTTTTCACCTTGTTTACAAGATCACTAAAAGACACCTACAAAGTATAATTTAGCATTTTGGATCCAAAAATTAGGATTGGAAGGAAGGATTGAGATAAGAGAGTAGATTTAGATTTTGACCCTCCAAAAATGTTGAGCAGGACTGATATAGCATTTCTAGTGTATGAGTCAAAGTACAGTGATTTTTCTAGATTTCAAGAGTTCCAGACTGATCACTACCAAAATCTTGTTCTTGCCTAGAAACTGCAATCTGGGACTAAATCGCCCAACTTGGCGTATGAGTCCTAATGTGCATTAAATTTAGAATTTTTATCATTTTAGATCTTGTTTTGAGCTGCTACAAGTTTCCAAGTTCACCTTCGTGTTTTCTTAGTTTACTGTTCTATTTTGCATTCATTTCTAGGTCACTTGCTTAAGTCTTGCACATCATTACGTTTCATCATTAGGTTTTGCATATTACTTGTCTTTCCAAGCCCTAGCTTTGTGGTGAACACCTTTTTAGTTTGTAAACATACCCTAGGACACCCTATTGCAGATCTCTTTCTCTCATTCTATCATTGGATTGAGACCTTTAAGGTATCCTTGAGTGAAATTTGAGTGAAATAGGACCTAAACCCTAGTGTTCCATCTCCTAAAAGGGGGAGCACCCTATTTCCATTGTTTCATTTTGGTGAACCTACATTTAGAACACCTTATTTTTTATTTGGAGTGCATCATAATCTTAGATCGAGTTTGCAATAACTTTGCATTAGGTCTTGCATTAGTTAATTTTCATCTAGGGTTTCTAAATCTTGCATTAGTGAATGTGCATATAGGTTGCATTTTTGCCTCTTGAATCATTGAATTTCATATAAAATCTATATTTTTACTTAGTATAGACATCATTCAAAATAGAAATCATAACATCTACATATAATTTGTTGAAAATGGTACAAAAACCCTAATCTGTGACTCATATGCCCCTCTAGGTGATTTAGTCCCAGTATAGGTGGTTTTTCTTGATTTTTGGGTATTATGTGGTGACTGTCATTCAACATTCAAATCCTTGAAAAGCCTTGATTAGGAATCATATGCCCCTCTAGGTGATTTAGTCCCATTTCAAATTTTAAACTACATTTTCTAGCATTAAAAACTATGTTTCTATGTTTCTATTTGTTGTTAGTGATCTGATTTAGTTTGTAGAGTTTCTGTTACATTCATTTCATTACATCTAGCTTAATTTCATCAAAATTAGAAAATAGCATTTATCTTGCATTTTATTGATTTTCTCTTGCATGATCTTTACAACTTGGTGTCCTATTGATAATACTATAGTAAGATGAAGTTCAAGACTCATGTCATCTCGCGATAGCAGTATCATAATGGATCTTGGGTTATCTAGCTCTTTCACTACTAGTGTTGACACTAGTTCAATAGTTATGGAACATACCCATCAAAAATATTTTCCTTCAAGTAGTGTGACAAGTGTTGAAACAATGGTTGCTAGTATTCCATAGGAAAACATAATCCAAATACACAAAGACTTAGCAAACCTAAAAAATCAAGTAAGTATTAAAAACATTTCAACCACTACTATCCCTATCATATATAATATACACCACATGATTGAAACTGAAGAAGGAGCTGAACTTGTGCATAACCTAACTCAAATTTTTGGCAAACTTACTAGTGGTACTCAACCTTCGAACAATTTCCAAAGTCAAAGAGGAAATCACATTCCTCCTCTCACAACTATTGCCTCTATTCCTACCTATACCAACCCTCAAGTTACAACAACAATGTGACCTACTAATAATGTCATTCCCACCTTGGGTATTTCTGCTAGTATTCCTAGTACCTTTGTGGCATTGTACATTATATCTCCTACCACTTTACCTCCCATAAATATTCCATTCACTTGTCCCTCGAACACATATACAACTCCAACATATTCACTGCCATCTCAAAATGCAAACGATGATGCTTTCATAAATCAATTTTTGCAAAGGGGCAGGAGGCCTAGCTCGATTGGCTAAAGCATCCTATTGCAGGAAAAAGGTCACAATGTCTTGTCTCCCCCCAAACCCATGGTACCAGAGGGCATGTCATGCCAGCTCCATCGATCACATGAAAAATTTTTACTAGGAACATTGCAATTTATAGGGGGACAAATTCCCGACTGATTCCTATAGTCTAAAAAAAACTCAACTTTTGTAAAGTGCTTCATCCCTCCAAAAGCAAGTTTCCACAATAAACCAAAATCAAAGTGGCCAACCTACTTACTATGTCAAAATCAATCCCTTATCCTTTGAGATATTGAGAACATCGATACCACAAGGTCTAGAGATTCCTAGGCTTGAGAAATATGGGGGGAAAGGAGATCCTTCTAACCATGTTTTTGCTTATACCACATTATGTAGCAATTTTGTTCTTGAGGTTAAGTTCTTGGATAAGATTTTCCCTAGATCCTTGAAGGATTTTGCTTTAGAATGGTTTTCCTCGCTATTGAACAACTAAATTTGTTCATTCAATGAACTTGTTAAGGCCTTTATAAACTATTTCCAAGTGCACATGACTCCTAAGATGACCTTAGTCGATTTGACGAGATGTAAACAAAAAGATGATGAAAAAGTTATTGAATTTATTTCACGTTATCAATCAGTTATTCTCAAATTGATGTAAATATTCCCAATCCTCACATGTAACAGATGTTCATCGAGAACTTGAAAAATAGGATACAAGATAAGCTTAGCATGATGAAGTTTCCTTCCTTTGTACACTTGTGTACCGCCCTTCATGATTATCAAATTTTGGTTAGTATTTGTGACAAAAAATCCACCTCTAGCTGACCTGAGAAGTTTGAATCCACAAACCAAAACAATTACCAACCTTTTAGAAAACAAAATAAAGGCTTCCTTCAACTTAATCCCCCTCAACAAACAACTCAACATTTTGATACCCAAGTGGCTGCTATAAGGAAGACAACTCCTTTTGCATTTGGGGATCTAGCTAGGAAATTCACTCCCTTACCTGATACCCTCCATAACACAATGTCACAATTTTTATAATAGAAAATGATCACCTTGCCTCCCATTAAAACTCCTGATCCTAATAATCCTTTACCTCTGAATTTTAGATCGAATTCCTATTGCCATTATCACCAACAAAATGGACACCACACAAAACATCGTAAGCATCTTAAACATCCTGTGCAAGAAATCAATGATTTCGGTCAACTTTCAATTGGAGGTGTTAATGATCAAGGAAATAAGTCTGTTGCCCCTCCCAACCAAAACTTGTAAATCTTTACCAACCCTATTCCTAATCATAACATTTCATTTTTCAAAGCTAGTGAGACTAAAAAGAATGATGTGATGAATGTTGAAACGAATGATGATAACATGGATACTATTAAACAAGGTCCTATGGATACTATTGAAAAAGGATTAATTATGTTGATTGAAACTCAACCTCGTAAGGCCAAACTAAAAGCCTCTAGACATTTCTTTCTCATCTAAAGACATTATTAGAAAAGTACCTGATGGTCCTCTTTACATAGTCAATTGAATCAATGGCAAGCGCGCTAATCGGATATAAATTGACCTCTTCTATTGAGAGAACGTGATCACCGAGGAATTCTTACTCATGCATGAACTCTATCAAGAAACATATGATAAACCAAAAGCATGGATCAAAATACATAATGGTTTTTCTTTCCCTATGGTGGGATCGATTACCCTTTACAAATAGGACTGAAAAAGTTAAATGTCTCATTCTCCATCATCTCGATGTTGGATCAATTTCATATGAAGCTTGGTTATCCATGACTATGCTCCATGGAAGCCATCCCATCGGTTGTGCATAAATGCTTAAATTTTCCATTTGACAATGAAATTTTCATTATACATCATAGTAACTTTAATCCTATGTCCTCTAGTGGGAACTTTGCATTAGATTTCTTTTGGTCCGAGCCTATGGAACCTATTAAACCTCGAGAAGACTTCTTGTTCAAATCCTATAAAAAATTTAAGGTTAAATGCATAGCAAAACTATCCCTTACAAACATGCCTTAGCCTATTACTAAGCCTACTATCCTTGATGAAACCATGATTGAACAAAAATACAGTACAAATAACCAAGACCAACCTAAGACAGATTCTTCTCCTATATCCCATAAAAAACCGAGAGACAATGTAAACAATCTCATCACGCCTCCTAAGATAAAACAAGTTTACAAAGCTAAAGATAAAGTGGTTGAAAACCTCCTATGGATCCTTTTGTTCCTCCCCTTAGGGAAGAAAATAAGCCTATGGTTGAAAAACCTACTCCTACACAAACACAACTTGACAATCATAAAAAAAGAAATAGAAATGCTAGAGAGTGTAGGTGTAGATGTCATGCTCTTGCTTGAAGGGTAAATGAATAAAACAATAAATAAAGTCAACATTCTAACTTGTCTGAAGCAATACACGATGAGTCTCCCTCTTCGCCGCAACAAAAAGATCCTATACCATAGCCACAACAAGAGCTAAATCCTTCTTTAGACATTATTTATCATTCAACCTCCCATTATTATTAACTTGGATGACAATGATGAGGTTGCTAAAATTGATGAAGAAGTGCATAACAAATTAAATACATTGTTTTCCTTTTCTATGAGCTTAAATGATAATCCTCCTAAGAAGAGTGTTGAACTTGGTAATGACCCTAGTTTGGAACTTTCTATTGTCCCTTTAGCTAGTTGTATTCATTTTGTATATGATGAACATGATTGGGACATGGAAAACCTGCTAATAGGTTGACTCGCATGTGCCTTACTAGCCTTTTACATTGTTTCTTTTTCATGTTTCTTTATGTGATTGTATGTGTGTAATGTGATCTCCTTTTACTATTTTGTTTTATGTATCTCTCTTTGTGACATTTCTCTATTTGTACCTACATTCTTCAATATGTCATAAGAATTTTGTCTTTTCATTTTTCTTGTGTTTTCCTTTTAGGGATGACACAAGATGTCGAGACATTCACATCTCTTCCATGTTGACCCAAAATATTTTCCTTTATTCTTTTCTTTGTCTTGTGTTTTCCTTTTTGGGGATGACACAAGGCATCGAGACATTCATGTCTCTTCCATGTTGACTTGAAAGGATTTTTATTTTCTTTCACTCTTATGTGTCATTCTTCTTGTTCCATGAGTATTTGGGGAATGATGATAGTTTTGAGCTCGCAAACAACATTGTAGCAAGGACATATTGACCCCAAATCCATGGATCCTTATGTGATTTTTGGGATTTCATTTTGGGGGCAATCCATTTTCATGACATAGCTTTATTTGGAAACATATGAATTGGCATAGGGCTTTCCAAATAATTTTTCATGTCTTCTTTATTGTTAGCATTGATCATTTTCTACTTTAAATTAATTGCTCATAGCATGGTGTTTAGCAATTTCTTTAAAGTGGGGGCATACATTGGAATTATTCTTTTGCATTTCATGTTTCATTGTGCAGTCTTCTTACTTCATGTGATGCATCTTTCGCTTTGTGGTGACAATGGGTATGATGTCCCTCAAGAGCATGATCTCCCTTAGCATATCATATTCCTCTTAGTGGCTTGATACGACACACAACATCCCCTAAGTTGTGAATCTTCTATTCTTTGATTGGTCCTCTCTTGGAGACATTAGGCACAATGTTCCCCAAGCTAAGACCTTACATAAACTAAGAAAAACTCCTTTGAATGTACCTTACTCTCTTTTTACACTTTTGGTTATATGACCACCTTCCATAATACTTTTTTCTTGCCTGTGGAGGCATCTTATTTTCTCATGAGTTTCAAGCATATGAAGCTTTGCTTGCCTCATGAAGCTTGAAGTTCATTGTTGTGTGGCACCTTATCAAAGTTATCAGGATGTATAGCTTTGGTATGGTTGTACATATGTGAGTTGAACTTAGGCATGACTTTCCCATAGCCACTTTCTTTTTTGTGTGAGTGCATATTGGCCGTGTGCGTATGTGTCTCACCGAGGGCTCACCTAGTGGATGGCCTAAGGTTCTATTAGCCGTTGTGAGCATGCATTTTTAGACAAACAACTTAGATCTAATCCACAACATGTGGGATGAATGGTCGAAGCTTGAGCCACCCCTTTTTGTTTTATTTTTTCTTTTCTTTGTATCTTTGGTAGTATGTTTGTGCCTTGTTGTTGCTCCTTATATAATTTACATGTTTTTTTTTTTGTGCTTATGTTGGTTTTTCATAGGATCTTGATCCTGGGGGCTTGATCACCCCTCTTGATCATTGTCATCCTATCTTACTAGAATTGGTACATTTGAACCCCTCTTGATGTGATTTTTTCTACTTTAGTGTGAGTTTGAAGCAAGTTCCTCCTCTCACTAAAGTGGGGGATAAATGTAGTGAGAGAAAATGTATCCCTCTACATTTTTGCACTTTTTTGGGCCCTCCTTGTTAAATTAAGATTAGTTTTTTCTTGCTTTAGTGTTGTAATGTGTTTAACACATTTACATTAGGTCTTGGGCCCTTGTAAATTAAGTGGACCTAGCCGTGCCTTATTTAGGGTGTTATAAAGTGTACCTTTACACTTTCACACTAATTTAGGGTTTTCTAATTACTTGGGCTTCCATATGCTTTAATTGGCCTTATTTTTCATCCACAAGCCTTGTTTAATGCATCTTTTTGAGATTAATCTCAACATTTACCAACATCCAGTCATAGTTCATGTGTTTTTGGATTGTATGGCCCAAATTTAGTGGTCGAGGACTCATACACCACCTTGGGCATATGGATCCTATTGGTCTCCTACAATGATTTAAAACTAAGCCCTTAAAGTTGTGATTCATAGATTGGACACCTAATCTGAATAGCTATCTTAGTCATTATGAAGGTGCATTTAACTTGTCAACCTAGGGACATAGGCTTGAAATGGGTTAGTATAGTATGTGCACTAGGAATCTAAAGTAGACATATTCATTCTATAGCTAAGAAATACATAATGTTGAAAGTAAATTTCTTAGAAATAAATAGCATAAGTACTGAACATCAACCAATAACTATACTAAGTTGAAGTATATGACAGAAATGAAAATTTGAGCAAATAGACAAGAAACTACTTTGTCTATTTTGGCTACAAGAACAGTCATAGAATGAAATTCTAGTGGCTGTAGGAATTGATAGTTTCCAGATTCATAACTATTTGCATAGAAAAGTAACAACTGAGCTAAAATATGGAATGCTCACCAAGTGGGCCCCCTTGGATGAGTATCCCTTAAGATAAATGTAAACTTAGATGCAACGAGCTTATAACTTCATTTTATTCATTGGAAAGCATGAGTAAAATAGAGCTACATAACTATATTACTGAAAAACTAAGAATGTGAGTACCACATCAGATTAATCAAGCTTCTAAGAAGAAGCATTTGATTCTTATTTATAGGAGGAAAAATTACTAACTACCTAGCAAGGCAGTCAACTCCAACAAATTAGGAGGATGCCATTTTATGAAAAGCATAGAAAGTGGAAAGGAGCTTATGTACTCATGAAATCTAGTCAAGCGGTTTTCCTTAATGCAGATCTAGCATAACAATAGCTCCTATATTTGCTCAAAAAACTATTGAGACCACTTACAAGGCAGTTACAATTTTTTGATTTAAACTAGGAATCTCCCTCCATTGACCTTTGAATGATTACCTTGTTGACCTTTATGGAAAACGACCAACTGGAAAAATCTTGCTCAATTTTGTAGGCTCTAATTATATCTGCATAAAAATATTAGTACGCACAACAATAGCATATATATAACTATCTTAAAGTAACATTCATTAATCCACATGTAAAATTAACATAGATAGTTCATATAGCATATCATTTTCATTTAAAAGTTACAAAAATAAGCTTATGCCCAATGTCTATGGTTTTGAGGAAATATCATGAAAATGTCAGCATCCAAGTATCAAAGCCCATAACAACTATAGCAAATGGATAATAAAATCTATCAAAATTGAGCCATAAACTGGACTCATCACTCCCCCCAACCTAAGGTTTTGTTGGTCCTCCAACAAAGCAACGGTTGTTCTTTTGTTTAGTCAATACCTTGAAATTTGTAACTGTTAGTTGTCCTACATTAGTTCTTGTAGTGTATGAATTAGGGTCCCAATAGAGCCCTTGCTTGCTATCCAACCTGTTCCATCTCTATCTTTCTACAGCTATATCATACTGATAATACCTAAAATTTGGCACATACCATAATAGGATAGGTGGCTGAAAAGTTAATGGAAGCCAAAATTGTCCCTTCGTCCTTCCAATCTATATATATCTATAATTTTTTTTGCATGTTGCAACATAATTTTGTAGAGAGTGAGGATCAACTTGTTTCAACTCATCAACTAGATTGTTCCACCTTTATGTCAGATATCCTATTATAGATTTCCTTGTGGTTTTTGTTACCTTCTTATATTCTTTGTAAACTACTTCTCTCACAGGTAGGATCCTACTGCTATAGCTTGGTCGATAAAGAAATATGTACCATTCCCTGAAAAATTTCTCCTGGGTTTCTAGATTTAGCCCTGATGGGTAGGGGAGTATTGGATTATATTTGCCTATAAGTCCTAAACTAATGTCCCCAACTAATTTCATTATGTATCTAGGACATAAATTCCCTTAATTGGACATCCCCAAAGTACAACAATGGATTCCAATCATGATCTTGGGACACAACATAATTATGCAAATAGAATGAAAATGTCTCCTGGGTTTCTAGATTTAGCCTTGATGGGTAGGGGAGTGTTGGATTATATTTGCCTATAAGTCCTGAACTATTGTCCCCAACTAATTTCATTCTGCATCTAGGACATAAATTACCTTAATTGGAGATCCCCAATGCACAACAATGGATTCCAATCATGATCTTGGGGCACAACATAATTATGCAAATAGAATTCACACAACAAATTTTTCATGTTAGGAGGAGAAATCTGATAAGCCTAAAAAAATTCAAGAGGAGTCTCAATGGAAAGATTCAAACCTAAAATGATCCTTGCTAGTTTAAAAGAAAGATTCCTCTCCTTCAAATATAGAGCATAGACCCTTGGAGGGGTCTTGCATTCTAACAGCTAAGGTACTAAGGCTGCTACATTGTCCACCTTTTCCTTTAAAGCAACAATTTTTGTATTCTTCTCTTCATCTTTCTTTTTAATTTCCTCATTTAGCCTATGTTTATCCTCTTTCCATTCCTCTTCCCTCCTTTGCATCTCATTCCATAGGTTCATGGCTACCATGTGCATTGAAAAATCAAAGGGCTTATCTATTCCTACCAAAAAGTTTCCTAGCACTGATTCTTGATCTTCATGTGGCCCCAACTACAGGGATTCTAATTATTCACCCAATTCTAGCTATAGGGGTTCCTGTTCTTGCTACAGTAACTCTTTCTCTTGCTATAGGAGCTCTTGATTCTCCTCATACTCTTGACTCTCAACTTTTTCTGCGATGGCAACAAGCTTTTCCAACCTTATATTTGTCTGCTCCTAAAAAATGTCCTTTTTCTCAATGGTCACCTACCCTATTGGGGCCTATGTTTCCTCCAGTGATATTTCTCTAGGCTTAGGGATTCGTTGTGGAGACATACTAGTGGCTGGTCCAACTGGTCTTGTTTTTCTAGGAGGGCTTCCATGTTTTTCTTCGAGTGCAAGATGAACAATGTCAACCTTCTGTTTCTTACAGCTTGGAGCTTCTTTTTTTGTTGTTTTCTTTTTATCCTTTCCCTTCCTTATTTTTTTCATCTTTCTTTTGTGCCCTAGCTTGAATTAAGGTTTGAAGAGGGACATCATCATCAAATTCTAAAGAAGAAATAGCTTTGTTTGAATGTTCTGCCTCAAAAGAACTAATCTCTATAGTTTGTTGAGCTACAAGAGGGTTTACACTAGGGATTTCACCAGAAGTTGAGGATCCAAGAGTGGCTTCAACAAAAATCACTTTCCTACTAGCCCTATGAGGTTGAGGAAAAACCCTAGGTCACAAATGCTTTAGTCTAAATTGATTAATATTTAAAAATTCTTCCCAATTCATATCAGACACATCATGTAGAGATTTCTTTACTAATAATTTGATTAGACAATGGTGTGAAACAAAATTATCCCTACCTTTTTGGGTTTCAGCTGCCATGATTGAAAGGAGATGATATAACATGTTTGGCATGTTCATTCTTCTCCCATGCCTCATATGATTCAGGAGTTTGAAGTGCACAAAATGTAGGTTTGACTAGCGGCCTTCACAAGTGATGTACTTCACAATGTGGACAACTACTTGATTCCATGGCTCAGGAAAAGAGGTTCTCTTCACACCTTGCTTGTCCACATCCAATGGAGGGTCACCAGGTTCTGTAAATTTAGCCCTAGATGACCTTGCATCTCTGGTAGCAGGGTATTGTTCACCATCAATAGACAACCCTATAACTTCTACAATCCTCTCTTTAGTAGCTATTAACTCCAACCCTTTTAACATGAATTTTCCTTCAAACAATGTCTATGCAAATTCCAATGCAACATCTTCATTATAGCCATTCAGCTTCAAGAAATAATCTAACCACCCGAAATTTTTGAACTCGGCTTGGGAAGGTGCATCCTACAACACAACATCATGAACCATGGGTTCATTTCGAATTAACCCAACTCCCATTGCTTATATTTCTACAATTAAACAAGCACTCTGCAAGGTTTCCCCTCCTGCAATATTTATCTGGAAGCCAAATTTCTCCTTCCTGCAACACTGTTGAATTCCCAATGCCAATGTCATATGAATTTTACCCTTTTGGAAACTTTGGATTATGACAGAGGCAATAAAGGTAGTAAAGGATAATAAATGAAGGATACAATCAAGAAAAATGGCAGCAACATGGTATCATCTCACACATGCAAGTCGTCACCTCACTCAAAATTCAAATTAGCTTAATTTAAATTTTGCTAACATGGACCAACATGGACTGAAACATGGACATGCTATTTACACTCCCCCCCAACCTACATTTGATCATGTTTCCTCACATGCGAGGTAGTAATGATGATTTAATAGGGGTAGGGAATAATTACGTGCTATGGAGAACATCTACATTAATGTACATTAATTAAATGAATGTACTAAAAGATAATTAAGATGTAACAAATTGATGCGTACGTACTTGAATTCATGGAATATTTGTTGCAAAGAATATTGAGGAAGTACCAATCACCTTTTAAGAATTTAGTTGAGCAATTAATGAAAGTGGAGATGGAATTAAGTGAAGTGGAATGAATTGAAGTTATGGTAGCGTGATGGAAGAGAGAGAAAGGTGGAGATGGACACATGAATGGGTGAATGAATGAAGAAGTGGACTCCCACAAAAGTGGAAGTCTTTATTATGACAATTTACTTATCTTGGCTAGCCAGAAGGAGGGACACTAGGCTCACTTCCTTTGGTTGTAGGAAGTTCAGGTGTTGCATGCTGAGTGAATTGCTACAAGAATTCCTCCTTGGAAGTTGGCTTGTGATACAACTTGAGGTGATGATCATTGACAAGCAGCTTAAATTTGATAGGGTCAATGGTAGTGAGCTGGACAACACCATTGGCGAAGACTTCAACAACCTCATATGGACCCAACCACCTTGTCTAAAACTTACCAACATTATCTTGATATCTAGAGTCATAAAGGAGTGCGCAGTCTCCTAGTTGGAACATCTTATCCTTTATGAATTTGTCATGCCACTTTATTCTCTGATTCTCCACTACCTCTATGTGATGTAAGGTTGTCTTTCTCATCTCATCCAAATTACTCAACTGCATAATTATGTCCTTTTCTACCTTAGAGATATCCATCCCTAAGTATAGATCAGTCCTAAGAGTCTTATGCTCAAATTTAATGGGCATCATAGTTGTTTTCCCATACAATAATTCAAAAGGAGTGAAGCCTGTGGTTGTTTTCCAGGTGGTTCGATAGGCCCACACAGCTTCTGGCAGCCTATTTTCCCAATCCTTCCTATGGATAGCCACTATTTTTGTTAGAATGACTTCAATTTCCCTGTTGGTCACCTCAACTTGGCCATTGGCTTGAGGGTGATAAGGAGTAGACTTCATGTGCCTCACATTATATTCATTAACTAGTGTTGTGACAAGGGTTGATGTGAATTGTTCCCCTTGATCAGTTACTATCTCTCTTGGAACTCCATACCATGTGAAAATTTCTTCATAAAGAAATTATGCAACCTTATTATCTCTTGCATGCTTCATTGCTTTAACTTCAACCCACTTTGTCACATAATTAGTGCATACCAAGATACAGGATTTACCATTTGATGGAGGATCAATGGGCCCTACAAAATCCAATCCCCATTTATCAAATGGAGTAATTACTACTTGTGGGTAAAGGGGCATCTCATCAGATTTGGTTGGTTGGCCCATCCTCTAGCATCTATCATACTTCCTTGTATATTTCCCTGCATCTTTGTGTAGTGTGCGCCAGTAATATCCTATGTTCAGAATCTTCATTATTGTCCTCTTGGCTGTAAAATTCCCTCCACAAGGTTCATTATGACATGCATGCCATATATCATACGTCTCATCTTCCCTCACACATTTCCTCATGACATGGTCTGGTCCAATGTAGAACAAGCATTCTACAATTCATGAGAAAGGAAAAGGATTTTCAATGAGCACCCTTCTCTCTTTTGGAGAGGAATGAGGAGGAACTTTCCTTGTGACTAGATAATTAGCTATGTCAGCATACCAAGGTGTATGCACACTGATGGAAAATAAATGTTCATAAGGGAAAGATTCATCAATTACTTGATTTTCCTCTAATGTAGTCAGACTTGAAAGAAAGTCTATAACAACATTGGCCTTCCTTGATTTATTAATAATGGTTATGTCAAACTCTTGCATCAAAACAACCATCTTGCTAGCCTACATGAGATCAAGAGCTTATTCATGAGGTACATAATGGTTGCATGATCTATGTGCACAAAGATTTGGTAGCCTATTATGTAGTTTCTAAATTTGTTGAGGGCATAGATTACTGCCAACATTTCTTTTTCTATCACTATAAAATTAAATTCAACTCCTTGCAAGTTTTTGCTAACAAAATAAATAGCATTTTCAATAGTTCCTTCTTTATGTCCCAAGAATACTCCTATAGCATAGTTTGATGCATCTATATGAATTTGAAAAAGAATCTCCCAATTGGGACCTTTGAGTACAAGAGCATGAGTTAAAGCTACTTTGAGATCAGAGAATGCCTTGTCATAGTCCTCTTTCCATTGGAACTCATCATCTTTGGTTAGGATATTGTAGAATGGTGCTACCTTTTTACTAAAATCTTTGATGAAATGCCTATAGTAACCTGCATGTCCCAAGAAACTCCTAACATCTTTTTTTTTTGTAGGTATAGATAGATTGGTGATCACCTCAATCTTGGAAAGATCTACTTGAATTCCTTTGTGAGCGATGTAGTGGCCAAGGACTACACCTTCTTGCATCATCATGAAACACCTTTCATTGTTTAGAGACATATTATGGTCTTCACATATCTATAAGACTCTCATAAGAT
Organism: Sequoia sempervirens; assembly: GCA_007258455.2. Lineage (NCBI taxonomy): Eukaryota > Viridiplantae > Streptophyta > Pinopsida > Cupressales > Cupressaceae > Sequoia > Sequoia sempervirens. The sequence continues at coordinate 25,217 of VDFB02332317.1, forward strand.
TTTCCAATGCTTCATTGAAATTAGTACCATACGTAGTAAAATCATCCATATAAATTTCTATGCAATCATGAGAGATATCTAAAAATATGCTAATGACTACCCTCTAAAAAGTTTCAAGTATATTTCATAAGCCAAATGGAAGTAATGTGTAGGAATGATTCCCCCATGGGTAGGTAAATGTGGTCTTCTCTTGGTCCTCAGGTGCAATTTGGATCTAGTTATAGTGATTGAATCCATTTAGAAAAGAGAAATAGTGCTTGCCTGCAAGGGAATCCAGTACTTGATCTATGAAAGGAAGTGGAAAATGGTCCTTTTTAGGGGTAGCATTGAGTTCCCTATAATCAACAAAAAACTCGCCACTTCCCTCCCTTTTTGGGAACAATCACCAATGGAGACACTCACTGGCTATTTGAAATGGGGCAGATAAATCCCACATCTAGTAATTTTTGTAGTTCCCCTTTTACAATTTCCCTCAATGCAGGGTTAATTCTTCTTTATGGCTACCTCATTGGTGTGAAAACATCTCTGATGTATATCCTATGAGTGAAGAGATTAGGATCCAATCCCTTCATATCATGATAGTCCCATGAAAATGCATGTTAGTGGGTCTTTAGTAAGTTTTTCAATGACAACTATTGTTCTTCACTCAACTAGCTATTAATATTTAGATATTTCCCTTCTAACACCTACACTTGTGTAATTAGCTCTATCATAGTTGCTTCACTAATTCTTGGTACCTTGATTTCATGTAGCAACAATGTATGAGACATACTTGTTGTTGCAAGAATTTTTGCTACATGAAGAGCGGGAAAAAGTGTCTTTACTAGATTAACAAAACCAAATGCATGAGAGGATGAATCTTCCCGCGCCTCACAATGGTTCTAAATTATGTTAGAAAATACTTCTTCTTGAAGCTGCATGAAAGAACTTCTGCCTAACATCATAAGTTGTGCCACACAATTGACTTCCTCAGCCTCTTCACCAACATGTGGCCATATGGGGTTATCCATATCATGGGATGGATGAGCAGAGGGGTAGAGAATAAGATTTTTAGTGCTCTTTCCATCATAAATGGTCATATCTCCTGTACGACATCCAATATAGGCATTTTTTGTGGCTAACCATGGCCTTCCTAAAATAATGGGGTACCCACCTAGTGTAGCTTTAGGAGAAAGAATCATGAAATCTTCCGGGTACTCCCAAGAGTCTAGAGTTACCACAAGATCCTCTACTATACCATCAGGTTTAATAGTGGAACTATCAGCAAGCTGCAGGATAGTAGGAGTAGGTCTCATGCTTGTAAAATTTAGTTGTTGCAGGATATCCTTGGTCATTACATTTATTGTTGCTCCCAAATCAATCAGATCATTCTTTATTTGGGTCACATTTATAACAACTCCTACCACAAGACTACCTAGGCCATTATATTTGGGAGCAGTCACTTTCCCAAGCATGATGTCAGCCAGCCGTCCCACCACATGAACCGTAGTGGGGTCTTTCTTCTTCCTGCCTGGCTTCTTAAGGTATGCTTCCTTAATTGCTTAGCCATATATGGGAACATCTTTTATGGCCTGAAATAAGGGTATCTTGAAACATATGTGATTCAACTGATCTATAATGTCAAAGGTTGTTTCCTCCTCTTCCTTTTTTTTCATAATTTCCAACCTTTGAGGAAATGGTGGTTCTTGTTTAGTCTATTGGACTGGGACTGGTTCAGGATTTTTAGGTGCACTTGGTTGAATGGGGACATTCAAATGCTCCTCTTCTTCCATAGGAAGATCAGTGATAATGGGTGTGGAAGGGGCTGGAAAAGTAGTTCCTGAATGCAAGTGGATGTCACTTACAGTCACAACGTATGTAGGAAATTGATTTGGATCAATAGAGTATATTGGTTATTGCTATTGTGGTTTGTTATTTGGGTTAGGTGTGGGTTGAGCTAGTAGCTAAGTAGGTCTAGGTGTGGTTGAACTTGAAGTAGTAGTAGGAGGAATTATAGCAGGTTGCAGGGGTTGAGAAGGTGGTTGCATGTAATTGGTTTTCTAGTTTGGCCATTGTTGTCCTCCCCTCCATTGAGATGTTTGTTGCCAGTTTCCTAGAGGTGGCTGCCAATTTCCTTGAAATTTCTACCAATTCCCCTAAGGTTGTTGCCACTCGAGTGGAGATTTTTGGTGGTTGGGCCAAGTATTTGGAGGGTTATTCTAAGGTTGTGGTGGATATCCTCCATAATTGGATGGATATGGGGGTTGCCATTGGTTACCAAATTAAGAATTAAAATAAGGCCCAACAAAGGACAATGGATTTGGCAGCATACCTTGTCTTGGAGCCCATGGTCTTCTTTGTGCAATGTAGTAGACCTAATCATCATCACCTTGGATTGGCTTGAACTTAGGTGGGATTTGCTTACTATCAATATTAGCTACCATTTTGCATCTGCAGTCCTTTTTTTCTATAATGAGGGAAATATTCTTCCAACATTGCCTCTGCCTCCTCTTGTTTCTTCTTTGCTTTAAGTGTATCTAGCTGGGTATCCATATTGTTTATGATGTCTTGTTTAAAGTCTGCCAACAAGTGAGTAATCTCCATCCTTGAAACTCTATTGGTATATGGCTTACCCATAGAGGATTGGTAAGCTCTTCCTTTATTTGAGGTTTCCCTAGAATAGTTCTGACATATCTTCTTCATATCCTCCCAAGGAACTTGAGTGATATCTCCTACTCCCATCATGTCCAAGGCATAAGTGTAGCTATCATTAATTCCTCTTAGGAAAAGAAACTTTTGTGATTCTTCATGTAGTCATGTATGGTGAGGATATTTCTGTAGGAAAAACAAAAACCTTGAAATATAGTCCTCCAAACTCTCATCTTCCTTTTGCTGCATCCTAAAGATGTCACCTCCCCTCATGTCACTGCCCCTACAATATTCCTTGTACTTCTCAAGGAACTTTGTCTTCATGTCCTCCCAATTCTCCATAGTATTTTTTCCTAGAATCATAAACCATCTTAATGCAACTTCTTTCAAGGTTGTAGGAAATAGCTTAAGCCTATGGGCATCAGTGGTATAGTCATAACTCCTACAGAGTATATAAAACTCAAACAAGAAAGTAACAAGGTCTTCTATGACAAGTCCATATAACTTAGGAAGGATTGAAGAAGGGATATTTTTGAGGTTGTCAACTTCATTCTGATGAGCAATGTGAAAAGGAAAAGCTAGTTGGCTAGGTTTGTTTCTATTTGTATCACCCATGCCTTCTTGATGGAGTTCCAAAGCAAAGGGATTCTCAATCTGATTTTGTTCTTCAGAGGAAATGTCAGAACTGGTCAGATTAGGAAATTATTAGCAAAGGGGTGTGGCTCTTCTTCTTCTTCATCTCTTGGCAGATTCTGATGCTCAACTAGCTGGAATGGTTCAGGGTTATTAGAAAGGAATCTCCCATGAGCATCTCTCCTCCTTCCTCTATGCATACGGTATCAACTCAATATTAGCCAACTCACACAAAGAATTGGAAAAAGAATGGTGGGTCATTACTTTCCTAAATGAGGGGTATACTAAGAACAAAATTTTAGAAATACAACAAGAAAGAAACTATTAATGACTCCAAAGAACTCCCTAGTTTGACACCATCACCGACAATGACACCAAAAATGTTGGCCTCCTACAATGATTTAACAACTAAGCCCTTAAACCTGTGATTTAGAGATTGGAAATCTAATCTAAATAGCTATCTTAATCATTATGAAGGTGCATTTAACTTGTCAACCCAAGGATGCAAGCTTGAAATGGGTTAGCATAACTTATGTGCACTAGGAATCTAAAGTAGACATATTCATTCTATAGCTAAGAAAGACATAATGCTGAAAGTAAATTGCTTAGAAAGAAATAGCATAAGTATTGAACATCAACCAATAACTATACTAAGCTGAAGTACATGATAGAAATGAAAATATGAGCAAACAGACAGGAAACTACTCTGTCTGCTTTGGTTGTAGGAACAACCATATAATAGAATTCTAGTGGCTGCAAGAATAGACAATTACTAGATTTGTAACTATTTTCACAAAAAAGTAACAACTAAGCTAAAATATGGAATGCTCACCAAGTGGGCACCCTTGGATGAGTATCCCTTAAGACAAATGTAAACTCAGATGCAACGAACTTATAACTTCATTTTATTCATTGGAAAGCATGATTACAACAGAGCAACATAACTGTATTACTAAAAAACTAATAATGTGAGTCCAACATCAGATTAATCAACCTTCTGAGAAGGAGGATTTGAGTCTTATTTATAGGAGGAAAAATCACTAACCAAGGCGGTCAACTCCAATAGATTAGGATTCCATTTTATGGAAAGCGTAGAAAGTGGGAAGGAGGTTATGTATGCGAGAAATCTGGTCAAGTCAGTTGCCTTAACATAGATCTAGCATAACAATAGCTCCTATATTTGCTCAACAAACTATCAAGACCATTTATAAGGAAAATACAATTTTTTTATTTAAAATAGGAATGTCCCTCCATTTAGAGTCTTCCCTCCATTGACCTTTGAATGATCACCTTGTTGACCTTTATGGCAAGCAACCAGCTGACAAAATATTTCTCAATTTTGTAGGCTTTAATTATATCTTCATAACAATATTAGTACACACAAAAATTGCATATCTGTAACTATCTTAAAGTAACATTCATTAATCCACATGTAAAATTAGCATACATAGTTCATATAGCATGTCAATGTCATTTAAAAGTTACAAAAATAAGCTTATTCCCAATGTCTATAGTTTTGAGGAAATATCATGAAAATGTTCGCATCCAAGTATCAAAGCCTATGATAACTACAACAAATGGATAATAAAATCTATCAAAATTGAGCCATAAACTGGACTCATCAGGTTCGACCTAAGTTTCAGTGCCTTGATCTGATTTCACATAAATCTAAGCCTTTCTTGAAAAATGTGTCCCAAAGCCTAGCCTAATGGGACTCATATGCCACAACTGGTGTATAAGTCCCATTTAGCTTAGACCTAAATTAAATTCAAATTCTTGGTGATATTTTATTCTCCTAGATCTGATGTCAACTTGCAGTATTGTAATTTCAAGAAATTTGGCGTAAAAAAGTATAAATACAAGGTTATTTCACTCATTTTCACCTAAGACTTTCATGAGAGTATTCCTTATAGAAAATTTGAGTTCACAAGAGCATACAACTATTTACAATAGAATTGAAGAGTTGTCCAAAGCTGATTATCAAGTGTTTTAGAGCTTTGATCAAGTATCAAGCATCATGTCAAAGTCATCATGCATCATGTTTGTTTTTGAGCTAATATTTGTGATGTAAGGTTTTATTATTCAAGAAAGCATTCAAGTCAAGATCCATATCATTCAAGCAAGAGTAAAGATCCACATTCATGCTAGCCATTTCATACATGTTTGCAACATCTTATTCAAGGGTTTGGTGAGTTGCAACATTACATATTTGTTCATTCATCATTCCTCTTTTCTATTTCATTTCATTTCAAGGTTTGATTACCAAAATAAGGTTTGACCAAGAAAAACCCATTTCTACTAACAAAAAAACATTTTTCCCTCTCTTTAGTGTGTGATTTGAAGATATAGGTTGAAGATAAGAGCAAGATTGGAAGAAGTTTTCAAGTTTGCAAAGTTGTCACCTTGTTTACAAGATAACTAAATACACCTACAGAGCAGAATTTAACATTTTGAATTTGAAAATCAGGATTAGAAGGAAGGATAGAGATAGGGGAGCAAATTCTGAATTTGACCCTCCAAAAAAGCTTAGAAAGAATGATACACCACTTCAGGTGTATGAGTCCTAGTACAATTATTTTTATAGATTTCGGGAGTTCCAGATTGATCAATGCCATATTTATGTTCCTACCCAAAAACCCTAATCTATGACTAAATCACCCAACCTGGTGTATGAGTCCTAGTGTGCATTAAATTCAACATTTTCAACATTTCAAATCTTGTTCTGAGCTGCTACAAATTTCTAGGTGCACCTCTGTGTTTTCTCAATTTACTATTATGTTTTACATTAATTTCTAGGTCATTTGCTTGAGTCTTGCACATCATTAAGTTTCATCATTAGGTTTTGCATATTACCTGTCTTTCCAAGCCCTAGCTTGGTGGTTAAACCCTTTTTAGTTTCTAAACATACCCTAGGACATCTTATTGTAGATCTCTTTCTCTCATTCTATCATTGGATTGAGATCTCTAAGGTATTATTGAGTGAAACTTGAGTGAAATAGTCCCTAAACCCTAGTGTTCCATTTCCGAAAAGGTGGAGCATGCTATTTCCATTGTTTCACCTTGATGCAAGAGAGGGAACTCCACCAAGATGTGAAGATGCCACAATTCTTTGATCCTAGAAAGCTAGTTGCGATCTCACCACAAACATGTTAGGTAAAAAAGATAATCGTATTAGACACAAGAAGACACAATTTAGCATGATAAGATGCAATGTAATTAGATAAGACACAAGACACAATCTAATCAAATAGATAAGCCTATGGCTACTATAAACTACATTGTAAGATAGCCATAGGAAAGACACAATCATATCAAATATTAGATAGAAGACACAAATTGAAAGACACCAAATATTTCTTTAAGAAGTAGGCTTAGAAAGGGGTTCCTTTGGTAGGGAACCCTTCAAGACACCAAGGGGCCCTTTCAAAGGAACATTCCAATTGAAAGATATGAAATTTGAACCACAAGTGATTATGTCATCAAGGAATCCTTTTGAAAGATCTTTCATCAAGGAATCTGGTGGAAATAATACTCCTTTTTGAAAGGAAAATTTTCAGACTCTTTATTTTAAGGAAAAACACTCCTTTTTTGAAAGGAAAATTTTTAGACTCTTTCACTATGGAATCCTTTTCAAAAGAGAATTTTGTCAAGGATTCATTTTCTGAGAGAATACATCAATTTGGAAAATGAGAGTTTTCAACAAGGGATTATTTTTTCAACGAATTCATTGTAAATAAATTCAACACCAAGGAATCCTTTTAAAAGAATTCGCCTTATTGAAAATTAGACAGCATGGTATCCCCCCCTTAGGATGATGTGTGATATGTGGAGGAGCACATGACATCCTAAGGAGAGAAAGGAGATGCAAAGATGTTGTGGTATGCAACACATAATGACATGTATCCATGGTATGTTGTCACACACACAAAAGACAACATATTGAAACCACAACATCACAAAGAAAATAAGTAGAGATGAAGAAATCAAGAGATAGGGGGATCTGAGAATTTAGGGTCAGAATCACTCATAGATATAAATAGATATATATGATATAATATATGTATGAACTATCATCAATCCCCAAAGTTCTTAGAACATGAAGAAGAGCACATGAAGACAAAGTAAAAAATAAAAATTGGGTCAACATAGATGAAGGCCTAAATGCCCCCAATGCTTTTCATAATCCCCAATATCAAAAAGCAATATATTATGACACATGGAAGAATGATGAAACAAATAGAAGAAGTACAAAAAATATTTCCACACTTGTATCCAAATACCTAAATTGGTAGAGAGGGTCCTCCAAGTAAGATCACAAATAGAAAATTAAAGTACGTGGGAACACAAACACACAAACAAATCTATGTTGCAGATGTAGAAGAGACCCTAGTTCTCATCAACTAATAGGTATTCCTACTCCCAATCTAGATAATTATAAGGGGAGGGTAGATGAGACTATAAGGGAAAGATAAAAAGGGTGGTACCTCTGACTCATCTGTAACAAGAGCCAAGGAAGAAGGCGGGTATGTGCAAGATCATGATGGGCCAAAAAGTGGCAATATGATGGCTATTTGTAGGGTATCTGATTGATGACTTTTTTTTTACCCAAAATTGATGAAATGAAAAGGGTTTTTAAAGGAGATTCTCAGCTTTCCACCAATATAAATTATTCTTTACTTTTAATTTAATAAATAATTATTATTCATTTTCTATTCGAATTACAACTAAAGTGTTGATTGATAGGTTGATTGAAAAACATCTATAGCTTTCAAACGGTATCACATTTTTTGAATACAAAACATGCATCACATTCTATGCTTCGTATACTATAGGATTAAAAAAATAAAAATTGAATTTTGTGAAGTTTTGACCAAGTTAAGGTGGTTAGACATACGAGTTTTTATATTTTTTAAAAGTTGTAATAATAAAATCATAATTAATTATTTACTTGGAAAAAAATTACAAGAAAATATGCATCACATCCAAACAAGATTCCTCTACTTATGTCTAAAATATTATAAAATATTATCATTTTATTGGTGAGGGTGGTGAATAGGACACCTACTTCTTATTTTTTCCACGAAATTTAAAGTAATACTACATTGAAATTTCAAATTTTTCACCAAATAGATTTTTTTTTAAAATAAACCTAGTAGTTTAGAAACTAAATTCAATTTGCTATAGATTCTATTCTTACATATTTTTGAAATAATATAGATAAGTTATTCAAATTTTTACGTCAAATTGCCTAACTCTGATTTTTCTAAATTTTTTGCCACTTAAGGGCCTGTTTTTTCCATGATGATCCCGCACATACCCAGGCCCCTCAAGGTCTTCTTTTCTAAGCTCTTGTGGATTAAAAGTATCAATTTTACAAAAATCAAGGACAAAGCCAGGATATCTTCCACTAAACTAAACATACACTTTTCAAGGGAAGGGTGGTGCATCTAAGAGTCACTTCCAATCTTAGGGAGAGGGGTGGTGACTAGCTCTGAAGAAGTGAGGGATGTTTTTGTTACAAGAATAATGTAAGACAAGATGGAACTAGCTTCAAAATAAGGTAAAGCCTTCTTCCAACCTCCACTCATGGTGAGGTCATCTTGCAACTTGTGCTTCATTGGAGGATGTAGAATCCACATAGAAAGAGAAAATGTGAAGGAGAAGGAAGAAATAGTTGTGAAGGACACTACCATTGTATTTGGCATGTTCATAGGTTGTAGGAAAGGAGGGATGTTTGGGAAGGACATCAATAGAGGGGGATCCAAGGAGGGAGTGATGAAGACTTGCACGCTTTTGGGGTGAGCATCATTGGGACCCACTGAGGGAGTTGGAAGCAAGATAATATAAGTGATGGGAACTGAAGCAATAACAATAGAAGAAGGCTAAGTGATAGAAGAATATGCAAAAAAAGATGCAACTAGCTCCCCCTTTGTCTTCTGCAAGGTGACATGCTCCATGGCTAGAGCCTTTCACCTGTGATTGTGCTCACATGCAAGACAGTTACGTCAGCTACGAGCACTAGAAGATGCAACTTGAGAAGAGGCCAGAGGCTATTGTCCCACTATAGGAGAGTTCTTCAAAAACATAATCAATGGAAGGACAGTCTCCTAATTAGGGGAAGGAGGAGGAGGCACAAGAGCAAAAAGAACAAGGGCAGAAATAGACACAAGTGCCTCAATAGTAGGCCTCTTCCCATTTGCTTCCTGAGGGATAGGTGGAAGAACAATAGGAGGCTGTAAAGGCCAAGCTATAATAACAACCCCATGGAAATGCTTCCTCTTTCCATATATAGTGGGTTGGGGAACCTTGGGTAGAATAGGAAGCTAGAAAACCTAATGCTTTTCCTTCCACCACACATGGATCATCACACTTCCCATATGAGGAATACGAGTAGGAACCAAAGATTCCACCATGGGATGAGAAGCAGAAGTAGATGAAATTGAAGATATTGAAGGAGAAGATTCTAGAGCACAAGAAAGCTTCTCCTTCCCCTTTGATGAGGTAGAAGAGGAAATTTTTCATTGTGCTATCATAGAGGCTTTTATAGAAGCAACATAGGGAGAGATTGGATAACTAACTTTTGGCATTGTACCCCTAGTATTATATTTAACATAAGCTCTATATAATAAATATTCCATAGGTGGGAGAGGTTTGAATTGAGGGAACCAAAAAGTGATCTAGAGAGAAGCCCCCACATGACACCAATGATTTATAGCTAGTGTCATGCACTATGTGCACTAGATCCTCATGGGGGAGCTTCAAGCACTTGTGGATTATAGAAGCAACACCATTCATATAGGCTAGCCAAAGAATGCATAGCCTATCTCTAAATAGGTCAAATTATGGGATCACAACAAATGACACATCAACAGCCTTGGGTCCCACCAAGATTGAGACTTGAGTGGGAGAGAGGGAGGGAGCGAGAGAAAAAGAGACTTGAGAGGGAGAGAGAGAGAGAGTTATCTAGTTATATATATTATAAAATATATACTATGTATTAAATATATGATATAATATATAATATATAGTATATATTAAATATACTATATGTATAATATATTATATAATATATATATCATAATATATTATGATATATTAATATATAATATTTTTATTATATATATTAATACATAATATATAATATTTAATACACAATATTAGTTTTATGTATTATTTGCTTTATAAAAATCTAAAGAAAATAGGTATTTGTTATTGCATAACATTTGAAGCTTCGTCTATGCATACATATTAATATATAATATAATTTATATAATATATACCTTGATAATAATAATAATATTAATATTCATATATAATATGTTATATAAATATATAATATATTAATTTAATATATTAATATATAATAAATATATATCATACTATATAATATATTTAAGATATAATATAAAAAATATCATAACATAATATATATCATGCTATTAATAATATTATGCTTTTAATAATTCATAAAACGTTTAATGAACTTTAATTTTTTTTAAACTAAAGGAAAAAAATATCTGTTTTGTTTTCATAGGTTTTGAATTATACAAAACATAATGAATATTTGTTTTAAATGGATATTGTTTTGTGAATTAAATAAAAAATAAAAAGGGGATCATTTTGAGCATTCAAACGGTCCCCACATTCTTTTTTTCACTAAAATCCCATGATTTTTGTCCGTGTTAGACAAATTTAAGCTTTTGAAAGAATCTTTTACACATTTTTAAGCTTTACAATCATTTGTGTGCTCTTTTTTGTTTATGCAATGGGGTGCAATAGTCGTCGTAAGAGAAAAGGAAAGAGAAAACTAATAGCAGATCAAAGTGAAGCATATAGAACAAAAAATAGAGAAAGTCATAGGCAAAGAAGACAAGGTATGGTAAATATTCAAGCTGAAATTGAAAATGAAAATATGGAAATTGAAAATGAAAATATTGAAAATGAATTTATGTTAACAACATTAAAAATAAAATCATGGAAATTAAAAAATGAAAATGTTAATAACATTGAAAATGTTGACATCGTGTGGAGGCGGAGGCTGTGTTCATGAGTGTTAGATATTCTATTAGTAAGGGGTTTTCCAAATTTTGGGTGGAAGGTGATTCTATGAATATCATAAACTATTTGCATGGTACTCAGTCCCTGAGCTAGAACATGGATCAGCTAATAAAGGATACGGTAATGATGTTGCAATCTTGTGATGAGACTCACATCTCACATGTTTATCGGGAAGGAAACTCTCTTGCCGATTTTTTTGCCAATTTGGCTGTTAACCTTAGTGAATTTTGCTCATGGGAGGAAGGGTCGATCATTCTTGAGGATGCTAGAAATATTTTAAGAAATAATGGTGTCGGATAAGTTGTTGTAGCTTTTATGGCCTTGTACTTCTTCCCATTTGGCACGCTTTATGGGTGTTTTATGGGTTTTGTGCTTTTGTTTGGGTAGCTTTCACTAGGGTTTTGTGTGTTCTGTTTGGGCCACCATGGGTGGTGATAGAAGAAAAGTTGAGTCACATTCATGTGGTGAAATTTGGAGGAAGAAGAAGCTCTGGAACATTCTTCGTCATGGAAATTTCACTCCATTTTTGGAGAGATTACATGGTCATGAGCATAATGCCTTGGCCAAGTATGTCTCACTTTGGAATAACTGCAAGCTAGTATTGAAAGGGATGGAGGTGGAGGTGAATGAAGACCTTATTGCCACTGTTACTGGCATGTTGACTGTGGGAAGGAAATTTTTCAAAGACAAAAAGAGTAATGAAGAAGCGATGACCTAGTTTTTTAAGGATGACGAGTGGAAGAATTTGGTCAAGTTGGAGAGCTCGGGCTATGATAGAACCTCCGTCAATAAAATTTTTTCTAGGGTTGTGAAGGTGATGATGTGTTACATGATGTTGGAAGGGAGATTTAAGGCTCTTCTTGGTCACCATTTCACTCTCTTGAATCACTTCAGGCATGGTTTTTTTAATCTCTTTTCCCTTCTTCCTTTAATCTTCATTGGAATCATCGGTATATACTCATTTGAAGAATAGGAGGTCCCCTATCCTCTATGAAGGGCTTATTTTTCTCATTATGGAGCATGTCCAATATCTAACCTCGGTTCAAGCCATCAAAGGCAAGGAAGAGGTTTTTAGTTCTTTTATCAAGGTTGTCAAATTCAGAATCCTCATCAGAGGAGGAGGAGGAATGGGATGAGGATGTGGAAGATGTTTGCCCTACGGATGTGGCTTTGGCTTCCAATAAAAGGAAGGTGGTGGGTTCTAAGAGTAACAGGGTGCCTAAGAGGCTGGTCTCTTCTGGAAGTGATGATACAGAGGTTGGGTCGGATGGGTCCTCTCCCAAGGCTACAAAAATAGCTGTTGGTAAAGGTGTTGTTGGTGGTGCTCTTGAGGTTGGGGCCTAGGTTAATGTTGAGCCGGTTGAGAAACTAAGAAGACTATTGAAGAGATTGGCCAATTTGAAGAAGAAGGCGCCTATAGTTATTGCCACGAACCCTAAGGAGATAGAGGAAGGTAAGGTTCCTACGGATAAAACAGTGACTTTGGAGGATTCTCTAGTTCATGACATGTCGAAGGTGTCCCTTGTGAAGGAGGTTGTTGATTTGAATGTGGAGGAGGAGGAAAAGAAAAATGTTAATCTTCCCTTGAAGATTGATCCTCTTTCGAAGGATTTTTTGTACCTGGATGAGGATGATACTTCTATGTTTGGCTTGCTGGACATGGTGAGGGCTAGGGCTACGAGAACCTTCAAATTGGGAAAATGGACTCTGCAATAATTCAATAAAATTAATATTAAGATAAGAGGCTTAAAGGCGAATATGCAGAATGCTTAGAAGTCCTCTATGTCTGACATCCTAATTGATAGAATGGTGGAATTGGAAGGTTCATTTAATGATTTCAAGGCATTTTCCAAGGATAGAATGTAGGCCCTTGAGGCCAAGGTTGCTGGTATCAATGGGGATATCAAAAAATTATTGCAGGTAAGCCATACCTCAGTTAAGAATAGTGCAGAAGCCCTAGAAACTCTCTTTAAGAAAATTGGGCAGCTCAGAGAAGATCATGTTTTCTTCTCAGAGATCATGGAGAAAGAGAAAATGGAAAAGGGTAAGGGTAAAAAAAGTGTGAAGGATGATGACATGGTGCCTGTTGGTAGAGGATCGTCAGAATGGAAGAAAGCGTTTGATGCTAAGAAAAAGGAACTGCTGGATATGGTTGAAAAACATAAATACTAGTAGATTGAGGTGGCCAAAACTATGAGTGGCCTTAACTAGTTTCTTGTTTCTTTTTGTTTCTGTTTGGTGCTTGTCTTATGTCTATTGTTTTGCTAGAAGGGGCCGCTGGTTGTTGTTTGTCTTCTTTTAGTTTGGCACCAGTGGTGGCTTGTTTTTTGGCTGTTGGGGTGTTGCTGGTAGACTTTTGGTTATTTTTTTGGAGCAACATTTTGTATCTGATGTAAAGGGTTTTGGGTCCCTTCAAAACCTATTTTTCCCTATTAATCAAAACATTGAAAATGTTGAAGAACCTTATGTATCACCTAATTACATGAGAACCCCTAAATGGTTACTTGAGAAAGATGAGAACATAATAGATAATCTTGATGAAACAATGTCATCATGAATGGTTCAGTTGTGGGCTACCAATATGTTCAATCAATACTTTTTTGATAAGACATTAACCGAACAATGTCAAATTTTTGTGCAATTTCTAAAGTCTTACAAAATGAGACCATTATTAAGAAAATTGAAGATTCATGTCACAAAAAAGTAAAAAAAAATTGTATTATTGTAAAAAATATTTTTAATGATCTAACTTATCTTGGAAAGACTAGTAAGGAAAAAGATAAAAGAGTTGCTCATAGAGTGATAACAACCTCACTAGTAAGCCATCATTTGAGAAAGGATAATCTAATGAGACAAACTTGTATTGATTTAAATCTAAATCATAAAACATTGAATAAAGAACTCTCAAGAAGAGGTTCATAATCAATAGTCCTCTTCAAAATGATACGCAGGATTTTAGTGGGAGGCTTCCACATTTTGATAAGAAGCTAACTGATAATGTAAAGATGAAAATTGAACAATTTTGGAACTCTCACTCTAAAGTATCACCAAATGTAAAGGATGTCTTAAAGTTAAGAATTGGTAATTGAGATCGAACACTACATTCTAAACATTTCTTGGAATGTAGTCAAACAATATTGTACAAATAATTTTGTAACTTAGCCCATCCAAATTTACAAATTCACAAAGGGCTTTTGAGTCTTGCAAGCCATTTTATTGTGTACCTATATTTATATTCATAATACATGTTGTAAATACCACATTGAGTTTTCAATGTATCATGAATTATTATGTTATATTCGTTATACTATGCATACTAACAAAAATGTTGTAGGAGTGTCATAAAATTCAACTTCCTAAGTCATCCAGGGACTTGATAGATTCTTTTTTTATGCATTAAAGGTGATGGTTGCTTATTTTATAGAAATTATTGTTTAAATGAAGCATGTTTGTAGTGTGGTGGATTATCAAAGTTTGTAACATATTTTCTTGAGGGTAGTGAACATGATTTTGCTAACAAGATTGTTGAGAAAAAATGGTTTGAGATATTCAAATACACATTTTAGAGTGGAGGTGAAGGTTTTAGATGCGAGTTGGTTACAAGAGAGGTAAGTATTACTAATTTTATTTCTAATTTTAAAAAAATATTCTACAAGTATGTAAGGAATACCCATAGCTCCTAGTAGTTGGATTGGAAATTCAAGATGAGTAAGGACTCTTTCCCAATTGGAACTATTATATTTGTGGTTGATTTTTCTGAAAATTACACATTGCAACCACAAAATGAGGTACAA
Organism: Sequoia sempervirens; assembly: GCA_007258455.2. Classification (NCBI taxonomy): domain Eukaryota; kingdom Viridiplantae; phylum Streptophyta; class Pinopsida; order Cupressales; family Cupressaceae; genus Sequoia; species Sequoia sempervirens. The sequence continues at coordinate 40,330 of VDFB02332317.1, forward strand.
TCACAAATACAATTTTATTCAAATTGTTATTTTTGTCCACATAACATATAGACATGCCCCTAATAGTATAGAATAGGAAAGGAAGATAATCAAGGAGTACCATTTTGCATGAGTGATGATATATCTCATTTATCTGAGCTTGTGCAACATTATTTTGAAATTTTTTTAAAGTTCTTGCAAGAAAAATGTATTGCAATGGGTCGACATCTCATTTGGTCAAATAAATACACAAGGCAATTCGAGAATGCTCATATGTTTTATTGGATGAGTAGGATGCATGCAGAGAGGGGTGTACCACATATTTGGAGTTTTATGAAGTTTTTCATGGAAAAGGCGAGCATGATGGGTAGGTGCATGTGTGAAGAGAGCTCCAGTTAAGGAACAAATAAAGATCAAAGGTCCAGTGCAACATTTAATGATGCACGTTCTATTATTGATTGTTTTACTTATGCATTATCATGAGGAGGGACACTTGATTCACAAGTGTGTAGGTTCTTTTGGTTGGTTAAGGAGGGAATAGTGGGAGACAAATTGGAATTCCAAACAATTAGAGAATCTTCAAAGATTCATTTATTTTGAAGCTTAGATATGGGTGCTTAGACCATATGGACACGTGAGTTAGCTTGTTTTTGTTAGAATTTTATTCAATGTGATTGAGATCAATGTGAGTCAACTGAGTGGGTAGATACATGGATTCCACAGTACCTAACCCCTTTATCTATAACACAATACTCTTTAAAATATGAAATGGAAAGTTCACTTGACTATAAACATTTTTCAGATCTTGTACAACCAAGACATGTTTATGCAATTGTAGCACTATGGGGGAATAAAGATCGATAAGACTATTGGTTGGCACAATGTGTATAGGGAAAGAAGAATATAACACAATCAATGATAGATGATGATGGGTTCATGTATCCTACAGGTTCAATTATTGCTAGAACTTGGTTGCAAACGTATATGATTAGAAATAATAACATACCTACATTTGAAGACTATGAGAAACATAAAACCATTCTCATGTATTCGCACCTTGTTATAGCAACAAATATTAAGTTATCGAGATGTAGCATGCTAAACCAAGAACAAAAGAACTATGGACAATTAGTAGTGTTAATCATGAAGCATTACTTGATACTCTAAAGGTAAGAGATGACCCTTCAAGCACACTTGAGTAGCAGATCATTTGTTGTATGGGATAGGTATGATGTTGTTCATCTTATTTTGACTAATGTTCATAATAATTAAATTTCTTTATCTAGTTAGGTTCATCATTGAGGTTGTTTAGAATAATATAGATTTGTTAATCTAAGTATATTTAGTTAAACAAAGAAACTAATGAAAGTGATAAAAAACTAATGATCATATAGATTTTTTATTCTATTACGATGTTCGTGGCACGATGGACCATGGAGTTGTTGTAGCAATAGCCAGTTTTGATCCTTTGGTGGAGGTATGTGATAGATTAGTAAATTTGACATCATATTTTCTCTTCTATGGTCTATTATTGAAAATTATCATGATACTTGTATATAGTTTAATTGCTACCTTGATGGTTGCTACAGTTACTTGTCGCTCTAGATCGTTAATGTGCTACTATTGTGGAAGAGCGTGATGATTATTTTTTTGTGGTAAGTGATTATTTTGTTATATGTCATTGCTAAATTCAATTTCTATATATTAACGTCTACACTTCTTATTGTATCATTTGTGTCTCTAGATGCGTGAAGAGAGGAGGACTATGTATTAGATTCATTTTTTGTATGCCTACGTGACATTTTTCAACATATGTTTTGTACTATCAATATATATGATATTTTATATCCATATGGCTATTTTATAATAAGCTTGTATGATTTTATTGGATATATAATCATATAATTTTATCAACATATATCATTGTATAGCCTTACCACTTTTTGATTAATGCACTTTTATTTGACCATTGCTATCAAATTATATAGTTTTATCCTAAAAAAATTCAGCATGAGGATACTTTGCAACCAACGTGTTTTCATGTGTAAACTTTGTATTCATGCATATACGTTGTATTCATGTGTGTATTTCATGACTCATGTGTATTTGAGTACATAATTCACTTATTTACATGTATTTGAGTACATGCTTCATTTATTCACTAATTCCTAGGGTAAACCTACCTATTTGAATGCATTGGAAATGTTGGTTTGGTCACACGATGAACATAACAAAAGTTACACCACCTTGTAGCTTTACACTACATGCATCTAACACTTTTTCCATCAACTAAAGACTCGACACCATTGGAAAATTCATTAGAGATCTCAAAAAATGAGAGAGGTTATTGTAGAGGGGCCTTAGGTGATCCCCTATCCTTGGAATTTTTTTTTGCAAGTGCCATGGTTTCCAAGTAGTAGCTCATAAAAGTTTGCTACCTTTTTGACCTTTGGTCTCTTAAGAGACTTTGCCGCTACAATTTAGCTCAAACTATTTCGGCATGTTTGGGTGTGAAATAGAACCTTTATTAGTATAATCCAACCCATACAAATGTGTTAGAATTTCTGGTTTTCTCTCATGACAAACAAAATGAAAGTTACACCACCTTACAACTTTACACTACATGCATCTGACACTTTTTCCATCAACTGAAAAATCGATAGCATGGTAAAACGCATTAGATATCTCAAAAAATAAGGGAGGATATTATAGATAGGCCCCAGGTGATCCCATAACCTCATATAGATTGTTTTTAAGTGCCACAGTAATAGCTTGTCAAAATTTGTTTCCTTTTTAAACTTTGGTCTCTTAAGATACTTTGTTGGTATAATGTAGCTCAAACTATTTCAAGATGTTTGGGTGTGAAATAGGACCTTGCCTAACATAAACCCACCCATCTAGATATGTTGGAACTATTGGTTTGGTCACACAATAAAAGGAACAAAATTTACACCAACTTGCAACTTTACACTACATGCATTTAACGCTTTTTCCATCAATTGAATACTCAACACCATGGGAAAAAATATTAGATATCTCAAGAATTGAGAGAGGTTATTGGAGAGGGGTTGTCGGTGATCTTGTAGCCTCAGATAGAATGTTTGTGAGTTCCATGGTTTTTGATTAATAGCTCATCAAATTTTTCTACCTTTTTGCACTTTGGTCTCTTAAGAGACTTCGCTAATACAATGTAGCTCAGACTATTTCAACATTTTTGGGTGCAAAATAAGACCTTTCCTAGCATAAGCCCACCCATCTAGATGTGTTGGAACTATTGGTTTGGTCACACAATGAATAGATCAAAAATTACACACCTTGTAACTTTGCACTACATGCATCTGATGCTTTTTCCATCAATTGAAAGCTTGACACCACGGGAAAACACATTAGAGATCTAAAAAATTGAGATATGTTATTATAGAGGGGCCCTAGGTGATCCTACAACCTCAAACAAAATGTTTGTAATTTACATGGTTTTTGAGTAATAACTCATCAAAGTTTGCTTCCTTTTTGCATCTTTTGTCTCTTAAGAGACTTCGCTAGTACAATGTAGGTCAGACTATTTCAACATGTTTGGGTGCAAAACATGACCTTTCCTAGCATAATCTCACCCATCTGGACATGTTGGAACTATATGTTTGGATGCACGACAAATAAAATGAAAGTTACACCACTTTGCAACTTTACAATGCATGCATTTGATGCATTTTCCATCAACTAAAAACTTGACACCATGGGAAAGCACATTAGAGATCTCAAAAATTGAGAGGTTATTATAGAGGGGCCTAGGTGATCCCATAGCCTTATACAAGATGTTTGTAAGTGCCACAATTTTTGAGTAATAACTTATCAAAGTTTGCTACCTTTTTGCACTTTGGTCCCTTAAGAGACTTCACTGGTACATGTACCTTAGACTATTTAGGTGTGTTTAGCTGTGAAACAAAACCTTTCCTAGCATAAACCCACCCATTCGAATGTGTTGGAATTTTTGGTTTGGTTGCACGATGAATATAACAAAAGTTACACCACCTTGCAACTTTACACGACATGCATCTGACACTTTTTCCATCAACTAAAAACTTAACATCATGGGAAAAATCCTTAGAGATATCAAAAATCGAGAGAGATTATTGTAGAGGGGCCCTAGATGATCTCATAGCCTCAAATTTTTTTTTTGTAAGTGCCATAGTTTCTAACTAATAGGTCATCAAAGTTTGTTGCCTTTTTGCAACTTGGTATCTTAAGAGACTTCATTGGTACAATGTAGCTCAGACTATTTTGGCATGTTTGGGTGTGAAAAGGGACCCTTCCTAGCATAAACCCACCAATCCAAATGTGTTGGAACTATTGGTTTAGTGGCATGACAAACATAACAAAATTTACACCACCTTGGAACTTTACACTGCATGTATTCAAGTTTTCTAATGGAATGTATGCCATTGAGTTTCATGATGGGTCAATTTAGTCTAATGGCATGTTAGTTTGGTCTAATGGAATTTATTCCATTGAGTTTCAAGTGCACTTAGGGTTAAATAGTGCAGATTATATTTCCATTATACATCAAAATTTTATGCCATGTTTAATGCATTTGTTTATGCATCATAATTGAATGAAATTGACTCTTGTCTTTGATTGTTCAAATGGAGTATGAAAATAGTGTTAGGCTGAGTGGCATATATGACAACATCCTATCGATTTTGAATTTTTTGTTAAGCATACATCATAACTAGTGTTCATTATGGTGTGCTTAGTGCGTTTATTTATGCATGTTGATTATGCTATTTTGAGTGAAATATATAATAACATATATTCTATTATTGTTACAAATTATTATGTATGGAAGTGTAGAGGAGGGGGATCAAACGCTCTAGAACCCGGGTCATAGGAGGGTCTAGAATGATCAGCTACCCTGATCTACCTCATGCTAAGGATTGTTTATGGTAAGTTTAATATTGTAAGAGGGTGAAAAGGAAGGGCTATTGATCTACGACTTTCCTTCTATCAACTCGAGAGGTTTAGGGGACTAGATGAGTTAATTTTTGAGTCAAAACTGAGACACCAACTACTCTTTACTAGAGGACCCCAGTGTAAAAGACATTCGACAACATGATGTGTTGGTGCCCCAGTTAGGCACTAGTGTCCTTACAAATAAAGAGTATAAAATATAGTTAACACTTAGCAAAGAACTAACTACAATCTGATAAATAGAGTTTTACATAACAACAAAAAGAATAAAGGAGCTAAAATATTAGGAAAGAAAGAATAATACTTTAACTTAAAAAGAGAAGTTGACAAGAGTGAAAGGTGGTAGAAAATCTAACTCACGATTGGTCTAGCCTCCCACAAGCTCCACACAAACAAAAAACCTACACATAAAAGAATGGGGAAAAATGTTGGGGCTATTTCGAGGCTTTCCATAGTCAAACCCCCGTTTTATTGTTCCCACCTCCATAGACAACCAAAGTAGCCATGAAATAGAAAATGTGATAAAGAAAGTATGAAAATAAAGCAATTCCACACAATGATAACAACTATATGCTACGAAATCAAATGAAAATGCTATGTACAAAGTAGATATCACCTCCCACACAAGGTTCCCTCAAGCACATGAAGGGAGATATGAGCTCACAAGCTTGTAAGTGCAATCATTACCACAAAAATGTGAGTAGAAAATACAGTAGAATAATACCTTTAAGCTTCAACAATGGTGGATAATGGAGTGTGTAGCAACAAGTGTAATTAGGAAACAAGTAGAAATGAGAAGAAGTGTGTAGAAGTTGAAGTGAATGTGAAAGATAGAAATTTGAAGGTGAAATGGAGGGAAGGAAGCTGTTTGAGGTCAATCAAGAGGCGTGGGAACATTACACTGCATTGCCAATGGTGAATTGTAATGCCCTTGTAAATTCCAAAGGTGGGAATCCTATTAAGACGATATCGTAGTGCACAAACATCTGTGTTCCATGCTAGCATCCCCAACAAAAATTCACCCACCGACACTATAGAAATTCACCAAGTGGGTGGGAATCAGATGGACGAAGTGGAATAAAATCATTGGGTTCAATTATTCTAAGGTGAGCGGATGCAAATGGGGAATTTTCAAGGGGTGCAAATTCACTCCATTACATTTTTCTCCCACTTTAGCAAGCATATGTGCTTACCAGATGCAAGGTAAAGTAGCTTGAAAGAGTTTTGAAATGTATACAAAAACTATCAAGGAAGTAAACCAGAATCTAACCCACCTGAAAGCATAGGAAGAGAAGATGGCTCCATAGGTCCTTAAACCCAAGGAGAGTTGAAAAAAGTGAGCCACAAATCTGCAAACCTACAAATGGTGAACAAAAGGCTTTGTAGGTCCTTAAAGCTACAGAGTTGAACAAAGAGATCCCATAGGATGTAAGCATTTCATAGGTCCTCAGACTTGTGAAGGAGGTGCCCCCAAGTGCTCAATCCTAAAGGAAGCAAAATGTAAGAGGCTTCCCAAAGTCTAGTTGAAAAGCAGTTTCATAGGTGCACCTGCAAAGCAACATGTATGTTAATCCACATACAAAACATGTTAGATGTCAAAAAGAAGCCACCTAGGCAGAAACTCACACAGAAAGTCAACAATTGAACAAAGATCTTTCAAAGGGGTCCCTTGGGAACCCTTCAAAAGACAAGGGGTCCACTCAAGGGACACACAATTTGAAAGTGATAACATTTTTAAAAAAGATAATATTTCTTGCCAACAATTCTAGCATCAAATAATCCTTCTAAAAGATTCATTTCATCAAGGAATTCGAAAGAAAGAATGTTCCCTCATGAGGGAAAATATGGATTCTATCTTACATATCCAAGATGAAAGAAAAATTCATATTATATTATAAATGATTTTTGTTATGATATAAAAATCCTCACGCTAGACTCGACCAAAAAAAAACAACTTAAACTAAATGGATATCCGTTCCAAACTGAATATCCATTTTAGAATAAATATTTGTTTTGTAATAGATATCCATTTTAGAATTGATATCTATTTAGTAATGGATATCCATTATGAATGAATATTTTTTTTAAATGGATATCCATTTAACTTTGGTATATGCTATGGCACCATGTACTTTCTACCCAAGCCTAGAAATAGTCAAAGCAAATTTTCCCATTTTTGGGCAAGTTAAAAATTCCTTTTTTCACATCGTCACTTTTTGGACCCCCATGATCTTGCACAAACCCAATACTATAATTTGAAAACCCATATATTGAGTTATAGGTTATTGTGACAAACATTGACATTGCATACAACATATTTACATTTTGAGGCATAAAAAATATAAATAAAAAATACAATGTAAAGAGCATTAGTGTGAAACCCCAGATACTTACAGTTTTGTGAAAAACATATGTATAGCATACAACATATTGGCATTTTTAGGCATAAATAATTAGTATAAAACTAATAGGCATTGGTAGGAATTAATAATTGATTCGAAAACACTTGATCTTGTGTAGGTAGAGTGTAGCAATTGATTGGATTAAACTGTGGACTTAAAGTACTCTCAAAATAGGTTTGATTTGATCTTTAGAAATGGCCTCCTCAGTTTATCCTAAAGTGTCAATATGGGAACGTAGGATTTTGAACCGTGTTGTGGCAATATGCCGAAGGTTTGTAGTTAATAAACCAAGTGTTGATGGATGCAAACTAATGTAATCTGCATTTGAACAGAATTTTGTTTGGAAGACTTCCTGTCACAGGTGTGACAAGAACCTGTAAAGAAATAACTTTGCAACAGAAAATAGATTACTAGTACACGACAAAACAGAAGTGGAAATCTATGTAGCAGAATGAAAATCTATCTTAAAATAACATGAACAAAATCAAAGTTGAACTATTGAATGCAAATAGACTTTCGACACCAATTGATTATTCAACTCCTTAGCTCACAATAATTTTATTAATCAACATCTAATTGTTCTTAATTTTGGTAACAAGTGACTGATGAAATATATATGTAGATAGATATTAAATAAACCAACACAGATTACACTAGCAAGTATTAGACAAATCAATATCGATTAATACTTTTGCAGTAATGGATTATGCAGATAAAGGGATTGAACAAACAATACATTAACAAAATTAATTGAATAACTTATAAAATCATAACATACATTACCACACACACAATCCTAATGCAACGATCACCAACAACCAAGGAAGTGGGCCCTACCTTCGCCAGTTATTGAA